>CAUYSK010110793.1:0-28427 GCA_963575035.1 Avahi laniger
CTGCCTGTCCCCGGCCTCCTCCCGTACCTGTTTGTGCAGTGCCAGCTTCCAAGGACCAGGCCCCCCCCACCCCCTCCTTCCTCTCTCTGCCAGCCGTGCCCAGGGCCGGCCCCTTGCTAACTGGAGCCAGGAGGTGCCCTGGCGTGGGCGACCCTGCCTTCTCAGCTAGGAAAATATGCCCCAGGCCCCTGCAGGAGGAAAGTTGCCCTTTCCTGCCTCCCTCATCAACTCCTGCCTCCTCTTTCGGCCACTGGTGCCTGCAGGTGCAGCAACCTGGGGACAAGCCCGGACGAGCCACCCTGGGCGTGGGCCAGGTGCCCCCACTGCGACTCCAGGAAAAGACCAGGGCTCCTGGCTGAGCACCCAGCTCCGCATCCACAGGGGGATCTTGAGCCGGTCTCCTAAGGTCCCTGAGGCCCCTTCCTCATCTGCCAAGTGGACATCTCATCCCTGTCCTACAGGCTGACGGGGGACATGAGACAAGATATGTGGAAGTCCTTCGCGAGCCTAGGAGTGCCCCACAGGTTAGCTTGCATAGAAGCTTTTGGCCCTGTACTTCCCCGGGAAGAGACAAGGGGCCTGTGTCCCCACTGACCTCTGCATTACAAGGACTGAGACAGACCTCAGTGTCAGCAAGAACTGGTAGTAAGAGAATCTGGAGATTTCAACACTGGATAGACGGTGCCAATGAGTGCTGGGCTTGGGGTCTAATTACTGGGCTGCCTGGGGAGGGAAACGAGGACAACACCCTTGTCCTCGAGGCACAACTAATAGTGTTAGAGACAGCAGGCGCTGGGAAGAGGGGTTCTCAAACTGTGTCCCTGGAGCCCTTGGGCCCCAAAGGGTGCAGGAGTGAGAGGTGAGAAGGTTCTTTTTTATTTATTTATTTATTCCATTATTTATTTTGCTCCTTGATCTTGGTGAGAGAGCTGTTTCCATCACCCATTGTTATTTCTTTTATTTAGTGCAATTAGAACTTTCATTGAAGAAGCGGTTTCACTACCAAAATAAAGGCCAGAGACCTAATCCAACCCCACAGTTTTACCAATGAGGAAACCGAGGCTCAGAAAAGAGAAGTGATTTGCTAAGGTCACCCAGCTCAGTGGCATCAGAGCTGCTGCCTGGGCCACGGACCCCTGCACCGTGGAAAAAGAGCCAGCACCCCGAGGATGAGGGGGACAGAGGCCCAGTGGGATGCCTTTCAAGACCTGGGCCTCAGTCACAGCTCCCCTGCCCCGACCCCAGAGGACAGGCCTCAGGGCCAGGAGCCATGTCGTCCCAAAGGAGGCAGCAGCAGGCCCTGATCTGGACCGACGGGAGGGCAAAGGCGTCCTCTGTCCACTTCCCTGACCAGCCGAGCGCGCTGCGTGCAGGTTGTCAGCCCCGCAGGGCCTCTCCAGCCAAGCAGCGAGGCCCACCCCGGCCTGCCCCTTGCCCAGGCGTTCTCTCAGATTCCTCATTCCAGTGTCTGAGGCAGGCAGACGGGTCCCTCTCTTCCCATTTACAACTGGGCACACTGTGGCACCAACAGTAAGTGGGCCTGGGGCCAGCCTTGCCTGATGTAAACCCTGTGCTCTTGGCATAATTTCTTGCTATTCCCGGGTGGCTCCCCCCAGCCCCAGCCTCTGCGCTCCCTTCCACCCAGCCCTGCTCTTGGCAGGCTCCTCCCCTCCTCCCTGGCTTTAGCAAGGGCAGCTGCCCTGACCAAGCTGGCTCCAGGGGTCTCCCAGCCAGCTCAGAGCTCTGGGCCTTTTCCACGCCCGCCCCAGTCCTCCTCCTGTGGAGGTGGACGCAGCAATGCCCTTGGTCCTCCAGCCCTGACTAGGTGAGACCAGGCCAGGGAGGCAAAGCAAGCCCCCCACGCCTGCCCTCACTCTGGGGCACAGCACCAACCATCCTGACTTGCACAGGACTCTCCTGGTTACCACCGAAAGTCCCAGGTCCCCAGAAACTCCTCAGACGTGGGCAAACAGAGACAGTCACCCCACTGGGCACACACTTTGCCAGGGTCAGGACACCTTCCCTTTCCCCATTGCAGAGTCTTTTCTCTTTCCACAACCCTGGTCTCTGATCAAGCCACAGGGTGGAGCCCCAGGCGGTGGGTATGGCCCCCTCAGACAGGGCTGGGGCTTGCCACAGACCCACAGAATGGTCAGAGACCTGGAGTCTGCTGAGGCGGCCCGCACAGGCTCCATAGCCTGTTGGAGGCCCCGTCCAACCCCAGGCTCTGTGACACGACCAGCAGTGGAGCCCAGGAAAGGCCTGGTGGGGTCCTGGACCTCCAGCCTGGCCGAACCTCATCCTCAGGCTGGGGGGCAGGCCACTTTGAGGTGATTCCACATAGCCTCAGGGGCCTGTCCGGGGCTCACTGAGGCTGTCTCTACCTGCCCGGGTTCGGGGTTCAAGGTGAGTCATTTCCTCCCTCAGCTGGGATGAGGCTGGGAGGGGCAGGGAGGGGTGGGGACAGCATCTAAAAATAGCAGGGCCCAGACTCCTGGAAGCTGCCTAAAGAGCTTCTCCCTGGGCAAGGGAGGAGCCAGCTTCTCATGGAACTGGCACCACCCAGACCCCCGCATCAGGCTGGGGAGGGGACAGCCCTGAGACCTCCTGCCCGCTCCCCTTCCCGGGCTCAGCATGGTGAAGGTGTCAGAGAGGCATCCTGAAGGCTGAGACACGAGGAGCAGCGTTGGAGGGGGGACAGGAGCTTGAAGAGAGGAGGCCTGGAGCAGACAGGGCCCGGGAAGGGGCGGGAGGGGTATGATTCGGGGCACTCAGCCCTCACCAGGGCGGGCACAGTGGCAGGGAACGGGTCACCAGACTGATTCCCCTCCCACGTCATCTCCACTGTACCACTGTCATTCCCCACCCCACCCACACAGAGACACACAGCCCTCACCTCGGCCCGGCTGGCTGCCTGAGTCACTTCCCTCCCAACAGGACTCACCTCCCTGCTAAGTGCCACTCAGTTTCCCTGGTCAGCAGAACAGACCGAGGACCCACTGTGTGCTTCAGCCACACCCTGGAAGACAAGGAAGCAATCCTCGTGACTGTCCCTGGCCTTGGGGACTTGACATCTTAAGAGACCCACTCAGGAAAGGGCAGTGGGACACCAGGGCAGAAATGAGAGGCAGGCAGCGCCTGTGTGGTGGGACGGATCTGAAGTCAGGCAGACCTGGGTTCAATTCCTGGCACTGTCCGTTTCTGGCCATGTGACCTGAAACAAATTAGTTGACCTCTCCCTGCCTCAGTTTCCTCATCTATATTATGGATGTCGTGTAAGGCCTTCATCACATGTTAAACACAATAATGTATATAAAGTCCCCAAGCAAACAGAGCTCTCTCCATCAAAGCTCCTGGTATGAAGCTACAAAACTTGGGGAGAAAAAAAGAACCCTGAATATTTCAGTACACATTTCTATCCCAGGGACCTAAGGTAATATTCTACTACAGGGACAGAGTGATGGGCAATAAAGGAGCAGCAGTGGCCACTACACAAACACGCTACGTTTACCTCACCTCTTATCCTCACAACAGCCTGATAAAGTCGGCATTACTATCCCCATTTTACATGTGGGAAAATGGAGGTGCAAAGACATTAACTAGCGTGTCCAACATCATACAGCTAGCAGGTGGTAGGAAACCAGACTTGGAAATCTGAGTGTAAATTTCGTGTGCATTATGGGATGTAGGCAGGGGTCTGTTATGTCTGGGGTTGGTTGAGGGCACACTGATCTGACTCTTTTGGGATGAGTCCCTTGGACGCCTTGCCTGGGGTGACTGTGGAATGTGCCAAGCCTTTGACTGGCGCCACGTTCCTTCTGTCCTATCCTACATTCCTCACTTGGAATCCCCAGCAGCCTGAGGACCCCACCTAGAAACACAGAATGCACTACACTCTCTCTTGGAGTTACCACCTTTACTGTTCTCGTTATAGCAAGGAGGGAGATACAGGATCCCACTTGCCAGAAAAGGCAGACAGATCAGAGGGGCCAGGAACCTGCCTGTGGTCACAGAGCTGGGGCAAGCAGAGCCTGGACTAAGCCCTGGCTTCTCAGACTCCTAAGTGAGGTTCTGGTCCTAGCGCCGGGCTGTCTGATGGGGGTGGGGACTCCTCTGCTCAACCCTGATGCTTTCCCTGAACCATCCCTGTCTGCACGTACCGGGTTACACGCAAAATGCAAACCTTGCATCAGCCAGACAGGCCCTGGCTCTAGTACGAGCTTCTTTCTGCTTCTCTGGGCTTTCCTCACCGTTATCTGACTCATCCTCCATCAGTCCCAGGAGACTGGAGAGAGACCACATCTCTTATCTCCATTGTACAGATGGAGAGACTGAGGCAGGAAATGACTTATCCCAGTGAGTCAGGGGCCAGTGCTGGTTGCAGCCTAGGATGGGCAGGCCACAGATACAGCTGGTCTGGCTGGGGAATGTCCCTGGGCTGCCACACATTCAGTTAAGCAGTTTTTAATGCCTCACAATAGGCACAAATATCAAGAGATGTCAAATGAATAAATGAATCAATGAATGTCGCAGGCCCTGGGTGAAGAGATGAGGGGTGACATTGCAGGAAGCATGAATATGATGTAGGGAAGAAAAAATGCCAGAAACCCGGTCTTGCCTCAGTTGCAGACCCTGAGCCCAGCTGGCCTTGGAGCTCACAGTTCCCTCTTCCATGAGAATGACCATGGCTATCACTTACTGGGTGAGTCCTAGCGACCAGAGTGGCTTAACACTTTATAGCCACTATCTAATTTCCTCTTAACAGCCCAAGATACTATCGTCATCCCCATTTAACAGATGAGGTTTTTGAGGCTCAGAGAGGTTAAGAAACCTCCCCAAGGATACACAACTCAGCCCTGTTCCAACAGGCATGGGACAACAAATCCAGGGGCTGAGTTGGAACTGCTCCCCAAACAAGCGGGGCAGATGGGCCTCCGCGCGTGCGGCACCCACGCAGGGCTGCCCAGGTGTGTCTGCGGGTTGGCAGCAGGTCCTCGCGTCTATCAGTGCAGTGAGGGGGTGGCGCGACTGGAGCGGAACAGAACGTTCATGGCCCGGGGGACAATGGGCCTTGGCGCCGGGGCTGCAGGGGGCTTTGGACGGGCGGGCCGGGCCAGGCCAGGCCTGCGGGCCCCCCCCCCCGCCCCGAGGGCCCTCCCCAAACCCAGCCACGCGGCGCGGGGGCGCTGGCGGAGGGGGTTCGCTGCTGTGGGCGGGCCCCGCCGCCAGAGCCCGCGGACGGCCGGGGCGGCACGTTGTCAGCGATTGCCCCATCAGACCGCATCCGCTGTCGCAGACCTGCACGCGGCTCACGCAGCGCGCTGGCAGGCGTGGCCGCGGCTTGTCCCCACCCCCGGGGTTGTCCCCGCCCCCGACCCCAGCCCCAGCTCGGCGCCCGGCTCTTTGCTCCTCCCACTTCCCCCGCCGAGACTCTGGCCAGATTGGGGTCCCCTGCGGCCCATTAACCCGGCGGCGGCCCGAGGCTCGTCCCAGACACCTCTGATGGCTGCCCCTTGCTCCGTCTGGTCTGAGCGGACAAATGAGGGAAATTGAGTAACCCAGCTCAGCAAGACAGGAAACTCCTGGCCGCTTTGTTACTCACGAGTTTTCAGCAACTTGCTGGGGCGGGAGGGGGCTCCTGGGGGAATTTCTGCAGTTTAAGGAGATTGGGGGCACCAGGGTTGGGAGCACCCTCCGGGCAGGCCCCTTACTAGGCCCCTCTACCTCCCAGGCCAAGCACAGTGGTTGGCACTAGCAGGTGCTCCACAGATTCTTGTTAAAATGCGTTTTCTCACCCTCCTCCTGCTTCGAATGGCTGCCAGAAAGAACCCCAGTTGAAAGGAGGCGGGTTTAGGTCCAGAGCTGAAGGCTGACATTGGGGGCCTTGAGCTCCTGCCTTTGGCATGGGTTTGCTGTTTCACTTGAGCAAATCTGTTGGCCTCTCTGGGCTGCGTTTCTGTGGGGCATCAGTAATAAGGTAGCCTGCTTGGCCCTAAGGCCCAGACACGGGGCAGGTTTGGAACTCCTAGCAAGCAGGGGAAAGAACCCTCCATGTGAAGCAGAGATTTCGTCTTGAACATTAATGTTCTGGGTTTTTTCAGGCTGAAGCCTTAAACCCGAGTGACGTTGAGTAGCTAGCTCCCTGTTGCTTACAGAATCAAGTCCAGATTTCTTAGGTTGGCATTTGAGGCTTTCTCACGCTCACTGTGCCCTGCCTGTCTAGCCTCACGCCCAACTACACCCCTGCACTGTCGTTAGAAGGAGTCTCAGACTCCCCCAGACACGCCACGCAATGTCCGTATTGCTGTGCCCTTGCTTACGCTGTCCCTTTTGTCCAGAATGCTTTTCCCTGCGCTCCTTGAATGGATCGGCTCCTTCATACTGATCCACATAAATGTTATTTCAGTGGCGATCCTGTTATCCCTCTCAGAGCTTCCTGTTCTTTCCCTCCTTAGCTCTTACTGCGTCTTGGAATTAGAAGTTTGTCTCTCCACTGAACTGAGAGGTTGATGAGTGAGAGATTGTGTCTGTTTTCCCCATCTCCATATAACCCAGCACTAGGGTGCCTGGCACGTCCTGAGAGCTCAATAAATATTTACGGAAAGGAAGAAAGGATGGATGATGGATTAGTGAAAACTAATAGGGAACTGTGTCTGAAACGATGGTACAGCCATGCAATGGAAGACGATGCAGCCATTAGATTGATATATACCTACATGGAAAAGTGTGAAGAGAAAAAGTCACAGTCCGATACATGAACATGGTCCCTTTCTAATTTAAAAAAAAAAAGGGGGGCTGGAGATGCATGTGTATAGATAAAGGCATAGATATGTCTGTAAACTAAGAAAAAGTCAAGACAGTACAACCAACCTAATTACCCCCGAGGAGCAGGGTACAGACATCTTCCTGGTTGATCGTATATATAAAACCTTGCTTAAAGCTTGTCTCCTCTGGAAGTCTTCTCTGCTTCTGCCCGTCTGCTAGAGGAGCTGCTGCTGAGCTTGCAGCCGGGAGCTCTGAAGAAGGCCTGATGCTCCTGCCTGGACCACGAGTGTGGGCAGACAGCGGGACAGGCGGCGCGGCTCCTCTGGTGCTTGAGTTAGTCCACGTGGTGCAGGTGAAAGCAGAGCTGGTGAGGACAATGATGATGGCAGGACTGACACCGAGCAGCCTATCTCCACCTACCAGGTGACATCGCTGCAGATGGCCTTGGGCTATCAGCAGAGCTTAAATGTGACAGGAAGCCTGGCCTGGTGCAAGGCTGGGCCCTGCTGGCTCACTTCCGGGATCGGGACACCGCCTCAGCTATGGGAAGCACACAGGGCAGGGTGTCTAGGAGTCGAGAAGGATTGGGCGCAACTCGGTGTGAGCAAAGGGCCTCTTGCCCACTTGCCCACTGTCTGTCCCACAGCAGCTCCCGTGGGACCCAGAATAACACAGTTCAGACCAACTAGGCCAGCGGACAGGAAGGAAAAGCGGCAAAGGGCTCAGGGTCGGATGTCTGAGCTCTGTCCCCATGGGTGCCATTCCTTATGCTTGCCGGGAAGCAGAGGAGAGTGCAAACCTTTGCCCTCGCTTTGAGTAACGCATCTCACCCTGATCTGTCTTCCCCACCTGTCTCGGAACCTGCTTCCCCTCTGGAAAATCATGGGATGGTGCAGGGACAGACCTCCCATTCTAGAGTCACCCGGTTTCCAGTGGTTTCAGGTCCACACCTGCCAGCTGTGTGACTTTGGACAACTAGCTTTGCCCCTCTGTGCCTCAGTTGCCCCAGTAACTAAGTTAATGCATGGAAGGTGTTTAGAAGAGGTCCTAAAATATGGTAACTGTATCTACTGTCTGTAGTGTTAGCTACTATCTATATATATGGCTAGGATAATAACAGTATCTACCTCAGCAAGCTGTTTCGAGGATTAAATTGGATAATGCATGTAAAGTGCTTGGCTGTGTTAAGTGCTTACTTATTTTTCTAAAGATAATAAAATGGAGGTACAGATCTTGGTCCCTGAAATGCTGGAAATAGCATGGTGGCTTCTGGTGGCTTCCGGGGAATGGAGTGCTGGCCTTCCGTGGCCCAGGAAGCCACATTGCTTTGATGGTATCACAGAATTCTGTGTTGCTGAGCTGCCTGGTTAGTCAGCACCCTGCTCTCTCGAACTCAGTTAAACTAGCTTCTTCTGGACTGGCTTTCCCAACACACCATCCTGGCGCTGTCACAGGCGCAGAGCACTGGGCAAAGTGTCAAGCCTACTGCAAAGTAAGTTGGAACTTTATCTGACCCCTGGCTCCCATCCCAAGCAGAAATACATTGGCTGGAATTTGCAGCCAAGCTGGAGCAAACCTGGGGGGTGGAGCAGGAAGGCGGCCTCGGATCACCGACCACTCACTCCTCCCATGCCCTCCATCTTTGTTGGCTCCCCCTTTCATTCGTACGGTTTTACTAGTTAATGCTGTTCTACTTATGAAGCATTTTAAAAACCTAACGCTTAATCCTGAGCCCTGGATTTGCAGAGAAGGGAAGAGGACCATTCCCCAAAAACTCAGGGAAGTACACTGCAGAGATTTCCTCTTTCTTCCCTCAGTGCTGATTTGGAGCAGGCTTTCTGGAGGCCAGAACAATCCTCTACAAGGTGGCGGCGTCTGGAACTCCCCAGAAAGAGCCTGTGACAATGGCAGCAGCAACAGCCACACCAGATTGGAACTTGGCCAGCTTTGGAGGGGCAGTTCTTCGTCTGGAAGTCTCCACCCCAGACTAAATCCAAGGTCAAGGTGAACCTCTCTTCCCTTCCTGCTCTGTTTGGCAACTCAGGCAGGGAGGTCCCAGGCCAGTCTTAACAGATCTTCCTGCAGGGACTCCTCCAAAGGCCATTGTCTTAGAATAAAAGGAATTTAAAAGGCACACCACACCAAGCACACACTTGAGCATTGGAAAGAGCTTGCCAGTGGAAGGAAATGAAGGAAAAGAGACTTCACAAAATGTGTTTTTCCCCCTCGATGATCTGATAGTGAGTACATGGTAGCCACAATTTTTTTTTATTATGGTCGCTGTAAGTTGAATTCTGTCCCCCCAAAACACATATGCGGAGGTCCTAAACCCCAGGACCTCAGAATGTGACTGTATTTGGAACAGGATCATTGCAGATGTAATTAATTAAGTTAAGATGAAGTCAATAGGGTGGACCCTAACCCAGTATGACTGGTGTCCTTATAAAAAGGGGACATTTGGACACACAGAGAGACACACACAGGAAGAACACCACTTGAAACTAAATGAAGAGGTCAGGGTGAAGCTTCTACAAGCCAAGTAATGCCAAAGATAGCCCACAAACCACCAGAGCTAGGTTAAAAGTATGGAACAGATTCTCCTCACAGCCCTTGCCAGGAACCAGTCCTATGGACACCTTAATCCTGGACTTCTAGCCTCCAGAACTGAGACTGTAAATTTCTGTTGTTTAAGCCACCCAGTTACAGTAATTTATTAGGACAGCCCTAGTACATTAATACAATGGTAAAATTCACATAACATAAAATGTACTATCTTAACCATTTTTAAGGCATACAGTTCTGTGCATTCACATTGTTGTGCCACCATTTTTTTTTTCTTTTTCCTTGAATCAAACCCCAAGAACATGGGAAGATTGGAAGACCTGGTTCCAGATCTGTTTCTGCTTAGCTGAGTGAGCTATTTCATCATGTGTGCAATGAGACGGGGCAGATGACTTCCTGCTCTGATGCTGTCATTGCCCATGCGTGGAGACATTGTAAGAGCAATAATAGCTCACGCTTTAGCAAATATTATGTTCCAGGACCATGCTAAGGGCTTTACATAGATTATCTCTTTTAATAATTACAATGACCTTATCAGGGAGGTATTGTTAGTCCCATTTTACAGATGGATGGGGAAATTGACAAAGAGATTAACTGGCTTGCTCACTTTTAGCAGCCCTGGGATTTGAACCCAGGTCTTAACCACTGTGCTAAACTGTCTCGTAGATCAGATCTTTTGGTCACACTGGCCTAGGAGAAAATAAAAAGCATAAAGGGTTTTTTTGTTTTGTTTTGTTTTTTTGAGATAAGGCCTCACTCTTTTGCCTGGGCTAGAGTGCAGTGGCATCATCATAGCTCACAGCAACCTCAAACTCCTGGGCTTAAGCGATCTTCCTGGCTCAGCCTCCCAAGTAGCTAGGACTACAGGGGCACATCACCACACTCAGCTCAGTTTTTGCATTTTTTGTAGAGATGGGGTCTTTCTATGTTGCTCAGGCTGGTCTTGAACTCCTGAGCTCAAGCTATCCTCCCACCTCAGCCTCCCAAAGTGCTAGGATTACAGGTGCGAGCCACTGTGCCCAGCAAACATAACGTATTGATAGACTGAAACAGTTTGTGTTTGTGTCCAATCAGCCAACTCCCTAGAGCCCCACTGCGCATGTTGCATGGCCAGTCCTGCTGCCACCTGCCCCCAAGCTCTAGAGGACTCTGCAGAGTGTAAGAACTCCAGATTCAAACCTGGCTTTCCAGGTCATTCTGAAGGTAATTCAGGGAGGTAGATGATAAAACTTATTTGACAGCTTATTAGCTTGGTTTATAAATTTTGAATATTTAGACATGTGGTGTGTGGGTCTCCATTTGTACTCTTGCCCAGGGTCCCAAAGTTTAGGAGCAGCCCATTTACCACGGTTCACCTGAACCAACAGATCTCCAGTGGCTCCCAGTCGTGGCCAAGGCTTAGAAGCCCCCTCCATGCGGCAACAGGGAGAAGCCACAACCTCTCAGCACGGACCAGGCCAGGATCGGCCGGCCAACGGTTCCACGTATTTCCACCAAGGGACGAGAAGTAAGTCGGTGCAGTGTTGGGGGACACCCAGCTCGCCAGAACAGCCTGACTTGGTGCTCAGCCCTCTCCGGCGCCTGTTCCTCGGTGTCAGCGCCACACCCTTCTGCTCAGCCCAGATTTTTCTCGATCCTCAAATTGCGTTTGTTTTCTTTCCCTTCTACATCCCCCTCTCTGTTTCCCAGAATAGAAAAGGCTAGAGCGGCCGTGCTGGCCAAGAAGGAAAGACAGGGTTGAGGAGACAAGACAGAAAGGGGCTACCGATGGGCAGGCGGAGGATGGGAGAACACAGCAGGGAGAGGGGACGGGCCTCTGAGGGAGGAGAGCCAGCGGGGCCGCCACCACCGCACAGTGGAAACCAGGACGGAGGGGCTTAGAGGGGGTCCTGCTGGGAAGGGCCATGGATGGCTTGGGGGAGGCCCTCAGGAGCCGCAGAGATGGGCAGTGTGGCCTCTTGGGCAGATGGCAGCCCCACAATGGGCCAAACAGGAAACACTGACCCCCAGTTAAAGGATTGGCCAAAAAGACAAGGGAAGCTGGGAAGGGGCTAAAAATGTCCAAGCTGGGCTATTGCCTTTCTGCTACCACCCCCCGCCGCTGGAGCCAGGATTGATAGAATCCCCAGACACTATGGTAACCTCTCCTCTGGGCCCCCCACAGCAGGCTTGTGGGCACAGCCAGGCAGTCGTTATACCCATTTCACCCACGAGACACGAGAAGCAGGCAGGTGACACACCTGGATCAAGGTCACGCAGCCAGGAGCCAAGAGGGTGTGAACATGAGGTGAGGCTGACAGCTGGCCTGGGAAAGGGAACCCAAGGGCCGGATTCCAGAGAGGCTGCAATACCTGTCCTCGCCAGCACCGAAGACTCCTGCTGCCTGAGCACTTGCTGGGTGCTGCTCTCTCTCCTAACACTCAGGCCCTGTGGGCAAAACCCTAGAGAGGCTATAAAGCCTTACAGGCAATATATATAATTCCCTTATAGAGGTCTCTACTATCCTTATTCTACAGATGAGGCATCTGATGCCCAGAGAGGGTAAGTCAACTGCCCAAGGTCACACAGTAGCAAGTGACAGATCGCCACCCCAGGTCAGAGGAAAGAGCATGTGCTGGCCTGGTCCACAAGTATGTGCCTCCACCGTGGGCACACACGTACATGGAGAAAAACCCATGTCGTGTGAGGTGGAGGGCCCGAATCCAGGCAGCGGGGAACAGCTGTGTTGGCAGGAGCGGGTGAGAATGCGTGTGTGAGCACAGCTTCGACAGCGGCAAACAGCGAGTGGGAGTGTGCTGACGGCAGGGCGTAGCAGCATCACCATGTGTGTTTCTGCTGGAGGCAGAATGTTCTGGTCTGTGTTGGTAAACAAGAGTTTGGGCAAGGGAGAGGCTGGAGCAGGGACAGAAGGGAGAGGGAGGGGCCGGGGGGTGCAGGAAGGGGGAGGGGCGCGTCCAGGGGTGACAGTGGCCCCAGCCTGCAGCTCGAAGAATGAGGAGCAGCAGAGTGGTGGCGGCTGTTGTTTTCTCAGCTGACCTCACTGGGTACACACGTCTGGGTGTGGATCCCTCTGCAAACCACCTGATGCTCATAAACATGAAAACAGGAGTGAGGACACGTCGAGAGGAAGAGAGTGTTCTTCCTGGGATGCTAATTGCACGGATGGGGGTTTAATCAACAGCTGAAGCCGGTACAAACACATCGTGATTCCCAGGGCCAGGCAGATTCCTCAAAAGTCAACTTCTTGGAAAAGACGGCACCCGAGCCCCATTGAGGCTTATGACTGTAATCGGAGCCCCTGCGTCTCGCGCTGCCTCCTGGCAGACACAGGTGCAAGCCTGCCAGGGCATGTGGACCAAGGGGTCACCCCATGTGAGATTTCCTGGGGCTCAGCCCCCACCCCATCATCCCCCCAACAGGTCTCACCTTCAGGCTGCTGCTTCCTCGCTATCAGCTGAACTCTCTGCTACCTCCAGGAACCTACAGACACAGCTCACCTCCTCCTGGAAGCCCTTCAAACTGCCATAGAAGGACCTCGAAACTGTGTCCTTCAGAACACCAACAATTCTTGTCGTCAGGACCCCTCACGCAATCCTCACCGTGTGGACGTTGCCTAAAGGTCTGCTCTGAGCAGGGCGCTGGACTGGGCACAGTGGGAGATACGGAGACCCCTGAAGACGTTGCTGCTCAGTTGGGACACACGGAGGGCAAAAGTGCAAATTAGCATGTGATAAGGGTTGGGCGAGGGTTACATAAGTGTTGTAGGATATCAACAAGGACAGCGATCACTCCTAGTTTGGAAAAGAGGGGACAGTTACCACACAGGAACACGGGGATGGCCCTGCCCAGTTAGTTTACGCTCCTTGAGTTCAAGGTCCTTTTGAAGCCAGCCCATGGGATTAGCTAAGTCGATGCCCGTGGTTTCAGAACTGAAGGTCTCCTCACCACGCTCTGAAATCCTTGTTTGGGACCTGGAGGCCCTCTTTGCCCTTCTGTCCTCCACGGGGTGGAGGAAGGAAGCCCTGGTCGAGCCGGGCTGATGCAGGAGGCGGGTGTTGCCCTTCCCTGCTCTGCTGGCTGCGGCCCCCGCCTTCCTGCCAAGGGCCTGTTACTCCCCTGGGTTGGTTATCAGTTCCTGGCTCCCTGCTGCGTCCTGGCCCTCCTTGTCCACCAGAGTGTGCGGCTCCTGCTCACCACAAAGGCCAGCGCCAGAAAACGCCCTAGACGGAGGCTCCCACCAGGATAATCACAGACACGTCCCCAGGGACGGCTGGGCACTGCTCTCTCTCCTTCCTTGACTAACACACTGATCTCTTGGAGAAGTTCAGCAAAGCAAAGCGAGGCCCCCTGCTTCTCCTCACGAGGTCCTGTCAGGAGACAGACCCACTTTCCCTGAGACACCCAAATGGAGTCACCCTGGGTCTTAATATTTTAACAGGACCAACCTGACACCTCACGCAGTGGCTGCCTCTGTGTTTCTATCTGAGCAATGTCAGAAGGGCCCTTACCCAGAAACATCTTCCCCACTGGCCCATCGAGGTGTCTGAAGTTGCACTATTAGCCCTATTTTCAGGAGGCCTTTATAAAAATAGAAATTGTATACACTTCAAAATGGTTTAAATGATATATTTTATGCTATGCATATTTTACGAAAAGCAATTTTGGGAGAAAAGCAACCCTGGTTTTCTAGAGGATAGAATTTTGGGGTAGGGCGAGGTGGCTCATGCATGTAATCCTAGCACTCTGGGAGGAAGATCGCTTGAGGTCGGGAGTTCAAGACCAGCCTGAGCAAGAGCAAGATCCCTGCCTCCACTAAAAATAGAAAATAGTAGCTAGGCAACTAAAAACAGAAAAAATTAGCTGGGTGTGGTGGAGCACGCTTGTAGTCCCAGCTACTTGGGAGGTTAAGGCAGGAGGATCACTTGAGCCCAGTAGTGTGAGGTTGCTGTGAGCTATGATCTCGCCACTGCACGCTAGCGTGGGCAACAGAGTGACCCTGTCTCAATTAAGAAAAGAAAAGAAAGAAAAAACTGGGGGTATATTATTTGTATAATCAGAAAGGAAGATAATGATTTTTCTGTTTTGAGAAATAAACATTTTGACTGTCAAAATTAAAAAAAAGTACAATTCAGGCCGGGCGCGGTGGCTCACGCCTGTAATCCTAGCACTCTGGGAGGCCGAGGCAGGTGGATCGCTCAAGGTCAGGAGCTTGAGACCAGCCTGAACAAGAGTGAGACCCCGTCTCTACTAAAAAATAGAAAGAAATGATCTGGACAACTAAAAATATATATATAGAAAAAAAAATTTAGCCGGGCATGGTGGCGCATGCCTGTAGTCCCAGCTACTCGGGAGGCTGAGGCAGGATTGCTTGAGCTCCAGGAGTTGAGGTTGCTGTGAGCTAGGCTGACGCCATGGCAGTCACTCTAGCCTGGACAACAAAGCAAGACTCTGTCTGGAAGGGAAAAAAAAAAAATACAATTCAACCCCCAGAGAGGCAACAACTTAAGTCAGCATGTATTGACCTTGTTAGTTCAGGACATTTTGAAAAGAATCCCCTGGAGGGTGTCGAAGAAATGCAGGTTCCCTGGCCCAGTTGGCTGAGCAGCCCCAGGTGATTCTGAGGGTAGGCAGGTCTTGGAACCCCAGCCTAGGAGAGCTGGGGTGCAAGCTGCCAGAGCAGAAGGAAGGGAAGCAGGTGAGAGAATGCGCTCACCCCCTAAACTGCCTCTGCTCCCCACTCCCAGCCGAATGCATCGTGGCTGTTGCCAACCACTCCCTCCCGGGCGAACAGCCAACACAAGGCTTTTCCCGGTTCCTTTAAGTTGGATCGTCCCCATGCCTTTCCTTGCTTAATAGATGCTTTGGGGACATGGCAAGGATGGTCACAGTGATGGCAGGGTGCACTCATCTTTGGAGCTGGAGAAGGCCTCTAGAGGTCATTTCCAGTCCATTCTCCTGCCTCCAGGCAGCACTGGAATGATCCCAGCTGGGTGAGCCTTTATCTTGTTTGGAGGCCTTCGGAAGCTGGGCGCTCCACGCCCTTCCTCAGGCACTCATTCTGAGGTCTAAACATTTCTTACCAGGAAGTCCTTCCTCATGTCTAATCCAAACTCCTGATGCCTTGAGTTTCCATCCTGTGGCTCTTGTGGGTCTGATGGGATACAGAGAAATGCTGCTTGTTCCCCTGCCTTCATGCTGGTCAGGAGCCACCAGAGCCTTGAATTAGGACCGAAGTCCTAACTCACTGTGTGACCCTAGCAAGTCGCAACTACCCTTTTAGCTTCGGTTTCCTGGTCTGTAAATGAGGCTAATGATCCGCAGCGCAGGGATGGACAGGATCAAATGAGACCATGAATGTGTAGAAAAGGCATGAAACTCACTACTAATGGGAGACTCTCATTATCATTAATAAATAAAAACCACCCATCCAGGGTGAACCATTGTATAAGACAATTTCCAACATGGTGGTAGGCAGGATAATTTTAAGCGCTACAAGACCAAGTATTTTAAATTAAAATTGAATGTGTATTAGAAAACAATAAAATTAATACATCGAATCAGGATTTCACCAATATCATAGAATAAGGCCATGTTAAAACGACAAGGTTGGTGGCTCATGCCTGTAATCCCAGCTCTTTGGGAGGCCGAGGCAGGAGGATCGCTTGAACTCAGGAGTTTGAGACCAGCCTGAGAAACATAAGACCCGTCTCTACAAAAAATAAAACATAAAATAAAAAAATTGGCCAGGCATGATGATGCATGCCTGTAGTCCCAGCTACTTGGAAGGCTGAAGCAGGAGGATCACTTGAGCCCAGGAGTTTGAGGTTTCAGTGAGCTATGGTTGCACCACTGCACTCTAGCCCAGGTGACCGAGTGAGACCCTTTCTCCTAAACACACACACACGCACACATACACACACAAACTTAGCATTATTTTAAAGAAAAATTATTGAGTGCGTAATACTCCAGGAAGCCGCAAGGCTAGGGCAGGAATCCTAAAGGCGGTTTGAGAAACACTAGAACGCTGGCTGAGTTGAGTTGGCGAGAGGGAAAAGGAGGCTGCTTCCCAAGAATGGGCCAGATGGATTGAGTCAGAGAAAGATAAGAGGCAAAGTCCCCAGAGGAAATGGGGAGACAGTAGGGCAGGGTGGAGTGGCTGAGCAGGGGCATCCTGCCCACAGATGCAGCCCTCTCTGGTTCTGGAATAGTCTGTCTCCCCAAGAGCTGGGCTGTTACCAGCTCCAGCAAGGCAGGTAGGCAGGCAGGGCTGGGCTTCCTATTCACGTTCATGGCCCCCGAGGCTCAGCGCCCCCCTCCACGTTCTATGCTCTCATGCCAGGAGGAAGTGGACACCCCTAACCCCACCTTGAATGCCCCACTGCCAGCCCCCGCAACATTGCCCATTGGCAACTTGTCAGCCTGTGCTGGGGAACTCAGCCAGTGACGGGGAACTCCTGGCTTCCCAAACGGATGCCCTCCTCCACTCTCAACATGGAACTGGGCAAAGAGGCCCTGGCAGAAAAGGTCCTCTGAAACCCTCTTTGTGCCAGGCCCCTCGTGGGGCCCTGGGGACACAGAGTGAAAGAGGCCCCTGCCTTCAGGAGATCACAGGGAGGTACACTGACCGCCTCTCACAGCCACCCTAGCTATTAATACAATGGAGCCGTGTCTAAGGCTCAGTGGCTTGTGGGCAATGGTCACCTCTGCCCATTAGGTCCTTGTCCTCCCAGGACCAGGCACTTCCATTGGAGCTTGTGCCTCAGGAAGAAGCTCCAGGCCCCTCATTAACCCTCTGTACCCCAGCCCCAGGCCTGAGCACTGTAATGCTTTCTCTTCAGCTGGGGTTTCTCAAACCCAGGGAACTGTAGCCAGGTTCTCTCTTTTTTTTTTTGAGACAGAGTCTGGCTCTGTTGCCTTGGCTAGAGTGCCGTGGCATCAGCCTAGCTCACAGCAACCTCAAACTCCTGGGCTCAAGCGATCCTCCTGCTTCAGCCTCCCGAGTAGCTGGGACTACAGGCATGCGCCACCATGTCCGGCTAATTTTTTCTATATATATATTTTTAGTTGTCCAGATAATTTCTTTCCATTTTTAGTAGAGACGGGGTCTTGCTCTTGCTTAGGCTGGTCTCGAACTCCTGACCTTAAGCAATCCATCTGCCTTGGCCTCCCAGAGAGCTAGGATTACAGGCATGAGCCACCGCGCCCGGCCTGTAGCCAGGTTCTCTGAAGTATGAAAGCTCTCTACAGGATTTTAAAATGTTTGTGTTTTCATTTTGGAGTAGTCTGAAAAAAATCAGTATAAACATATTCTACATCATCTGGATGCTTGGCTTATAGCCGATTATGTGAACACAAAATTTTAGTGTCTACATTTGCACTGATGTTTATGGGAAGCAGTTAACTTGTTTTTTGGGTTTTTTTTATTGAAGTAGAAGCTACATACAGAAAAATACAGATATCTTAAGTATATCAACTTTTGCAAAGAATGCACCTGCAAAACCAACACTCAGTTCAAGAAACAGTCATTATCACCCCGCCACACCCCCAGACCTTCCAGTCACTGCACCCCGCCACAGGTAACCACTACCCTGATGAGGGATCAGTTTTGCCTGGTTTTGAACTTTATATAACTGGGTCATATAGAATGACTCTTTGGGGTGGGCGCAGTGGCTCATGTCTGTAATCCCAGCACTTTGGGAGGCCTAGGCAGGAGGATCACTTGAGGCCAGGAGTTTAAGACCAGCCTGGGCAACATAGCAAGATCCCCATTTCTAAAAAAAACTTTAAAAATTAGCTGGGCATGGTGGTGCCCCACTACTCAGGAGGCTGAGGCAGGAGGATCACTTGAGCCCAGGGGCTCAAGGTTGCTGTGAGCTATGATCCGGCCACTGCACTCCAGTCTGAGCAATAGAGGGAGACCCTGTCTCTAATAAAAAAAAAAGAAAGAAAGAAACAAAGAAAAAGAAAGGAAGGAAGGAAGCAACAAAAGGAAAGAAAAGAAAGATGACTCTTTGGTCTGGGCCTCTTTCTCTAAATATTATGCCTGTGAGATTCACCCATGAGGTTGTGTGTAACTGTACTTGACAGTGATTAACTTCTAATCCAGTGCTTCTCACAGTGGGGTTCTGAGAAGTGGTTTTTGGGGTTCCATAAATCTACCAGTTAGAGAAAAGTGTATTCGGATGCCTGCTGGTTCAGAATGGGGTTGAAAGCACCCAGCTGTGGGCACACAGCCCTGTCCTGGGCATTCATTTCATAGCCTGGCTCTTGCCCAAAGGCCCAGTCCAGACTCCTAGACTTGTTTCCCCCAAGTATCACACTCAGCCAGGCCTCTAGGCCTCTGCTCCCTATGCCTGGGGTGGCCTCCCCTTGCTGGGCTGCCTGGCAAACACCTCTGCATCTTGTGCTGGGGCTGCCTCCTCTGTGAGGTCTTCTCTGGCTTCCGTGGGTGGACTTAGGCACTCCTTCTTTCATGCTTCTACTGTGCTTTCTCCATGTCACCCCTGCAGGATTCCTCACACCATATGGTCATCATAGGTCCGTCCCCCATTAGATTGTGGGGTTTTTTTGTTTTTTCTTTTTTTTGAGACAGAGTCTCACCTTGTTGCCCAGAATGGAGTGCCATAGCATCAGCCTAGCTCTCAGCAACCTCAAACTCCTGGGCTCAAGTGATCCTCCTGCCTCAGCCTCCCGAGTAGCTGGGACTACAGGCATGTGCCACCATGCCCAGCTAATTTTTTATATATATATTTTTAGTTGTCCAGCTAATTTCTATTTTTTTAGTAGAGACGGGATCTCGCTCTTGCTCAGGCTGGTCTCGAACTCCTGAGCTCAACGATCCGCCCGCCTGGGCCTTCCAGAGTGCTAGAATTACAACCTGTGGGCTTTTAAGGCCAAAAGTGTGGGGTGACATTGGACTCACTCCCAGAGTGACCGAGGAGGGAGACTCAATCCACCACCACTCAGGGCCATCAGAGGTGGGGGCAGGGTCCTTGGCCCCAGCTCACCTGCCCTGTTAAACATGGGGTTCAGCTGGCCCCGGCACCATCAGCAGGGGTGGACAGTGTTAGAACTGTGGCACAGGGCTTCCCTGGACAAGCCACCACACCAGGGAATTAAGGGCTTTAAGAAACCTGCTTGGGCCCAACGCCAGGCCCCAGGGCCCATGGGTGAAATATTTTACCAGGCAGGCATCAGTTTCCTCATCTATGAAATGGGGACAATGAACCTGGTCACCTTCCTCTTTCCTGGGAAGAGTATGAGGTTAATGAATGCCCGAGACCGGACATGATTATACCTAAGACTGAGTGCAAGCTGCCTTGAGGCAAGGAAATGGCCTTGGTGACCCTTGGTTCTGCCTAGCAAACACCTCTTCCTGTCCGGGACTTAAGGACAGTGTGAGACCCACAATTCAGCTGTGGCCGCTCATCTTGATCCCACCCTGCCCTGGGGAGGTCTTGGCTTGGAAACCCTCATCTGCTTGCTGATCGCCTACCCCACTCAGTCTTACCTAAGTGTGCCCCTCCCTGTGCCCTGCCCCTGCAGTGCTGCGTCCGCTGCATCTGCATCGCAGTAAGTTGGGTTTCTTTGTTCCTTCCCACAGACGCCACTCACAGCGTCCCTCTTCTGGGCAGCCTTCTCTTATCAGTCTCGGGCATGCTGGGACTTACCTACCCTGTTGGCATTTGTCAAGGGTTTGGGTCCTAGTTGTTCCCCAACTTCCGACCCCCCGCCCCCCATCCTAAGGTAGAACTGGAGCCACAGAGCGGCCTCGACGTGGCAGGTCCTTGGAAGAGCCGGCTCCGCCCTGCGTGGAAGGGAAATGCTGCCTCCTGTTGCCATGGCAGCTAAAAAGCACCCCCCTCAGCCTCCTCATTGGCCATCGAGATCGAGATCCCGCCTCCGCCACCAGAAGGGACCAACCAAAGCAGACTGGGTGAGCCCCCTTGAGGGGTTACTAGGTGTGACCTGTCTCCCTCCCCGTCCCACAGGGAGACCCGCGGGCACACAGTCCCCTTTCTCCTGGTCAGCCTGGCTCTGGTGAAGCTGTGTCCGGGAGTCAGCGGGGGCCGCGGACGGGGGGCGGCATCTCGCAGGAAGTGCCCTCGGGCGGGGCTGGGGAGACCCGAGCTGGGTGGATGGAGCGGGGAGGGAGCAGTTTTTCTGCCCAGCAACCCAGGCCGCCGGGGAGGGCTGGCTCCGAGGGGCTGCGGCCCGGAGGCTCCAGAGGCCCGCAAGGCGGAGGCGGAGGAAGAAGAGTATAGGGAAGCGGGTGGGGAGGACCCCACTAGCGAAAGACTGCTGAGCTTCAGGAGATGGAAGGAGCCTGGGTGTGGAATTGCATAGAACCGGGTTCAAATCCCGGCTCTGCATTCGCCAGCATCGTGACCTTGCACACACGTGCCTTCCTCTCTCTGGGTGCAGGAGGGGCGAGAACACCTGTTACTTTGCGCTGATGCCAGTGCTGAGCACCCTAGAAATTTTCTCTCCATGATTCCCTCGAAACGACCCTGCAAGAGGTGGCTGCTATCCTTACCCCCATTTTACAGAAGGGGAAACTGAGGCTCAAGGAGGCTAGGAGAGAAAAGCCCAAAGTGAGCTCAATTCCCAGGTGTGAGAATGATGTGGCTGGGTTAGTGGTTATCTTGGGGGTGGGGGGGAGGGATTGGGGGTGCCGTTCCCACCCCCTGGCACCCGGCCTGCCCGGAAGGAAGGTGTGGCAAGCTGTGAGACGGTGGTTTCCTTTAGCAAATCTGCGTCAGGCTCTGGGGCCGTGGGGGGGGAGGGAGTTCTTTGCTGTGAACTGGTGACGGCATCCTGACTACTGGAGATCTGAAAGGGGAGACTGAACCTTCCCAGCAAAGTTCCCTGTGCCTGAGACAGCAGATTAAAGAAGATAAAGCCCGCCTCTCACCCCTCAGGAGTAGGAGGGAGAAAGTATTTGTAACTCCTTTTTGTCCTTTCAAAAACGGTTGAGATTCCCTCTGGAAGCTCCATTTAAGAATAACAGACCCATATAGCTTAGCTTGGTTGAGGGGTTGAGGTTGAGGCTATCCCCGTGGGACAGCACTGATGTGCCCAAAGGGAGAGGCTGACCCAGGAGAGTGGCTGGACTTGGCATTAGACTGGACCTAGTCACTGAGAGTCATGTTCCTGTAAAATGAATTTGATTCCCAGCCTCCACTAGAGCTTTTCTTGGTGCCACCTGGATGGGTCAGGGAGGGTGTTCAGGCCCCTGTAGGGGGTGCCTTCCACCTCCATACCTGAGTTTCCAGGGACCCCACCCTTGCAGGTCACCTCCTGGGGCTGGAGTTGGCTGTCTAGTCATTAATAAACATTCATGGAGCACCCAAAAGCTGATGTCTTTCAAGCACCTAGTATGTATCAGGCTATCCTGTAAGTGCAGGACCCTGATCAGCCCTTTTAGAACACCACTTCCTTTCTCCTAAAAAATATTGTTACATTGTCATCCTCATTTTGCAGTTGAGGAAATTGAAATTTAGAGAGGTTAAGGAAGTTCACTATGTGAATTTCTGACTCTTTGTGATGCAACTAACAGAAAACCTAACTCAAATTGGTTTATGCTAAGAAGGGAATGTACTGGCTCAGGAAACTGAAAAATCCAGGCATGACTTGATCTGGGGACTCGAAAAGTCATAAAGACTGTTCTCTCAATCTCTTCTCTCCGTTGTCCCTGCCTTGGGAAATGTTTAGGCTCCATGAGTGTCTTCTGCAGCTCCAGGTGCATTTGCCAAGTTCTAGTTCGATAGAAAAGAGGGTCTCTTCTTGGGAATGGGGACACAAGTCCCACGATTCAGTCTAACTTTGACAGTTGGGGGTCATGTGACCACACAGGTGAAAGGCGCAGGGCAGGAAGAATCTCATGCTGGTTGGCAGGTCTGGTCACAGGCCCCACACCTGCAGCCTTGCCTGAACCTGTGGGCTGAAGGACGGAGGAGGGAGGAGTGTTTCTCCAAAAGAGGAACAGAAGCAATGGGGAATGGGTGCCGGCTGCTAACTCGACCTGTGTCCTCCAGTGAGGACACAGTGAGGTCCCAAGTTCTCACAGGTGAAAAGAGGAGCGGCCTGGCCTGGAGCCCTGGCAGTCTGACTCGAGAACCCACGTCTTGACTCCTTCTGCAGCTTCTGCTGCAGATGCCAGCCTGAGGCTACGCACCCAGGGAGCAAACAGATTTGGAAAGTGAGGCTGCTGCCCCGGAGAGAGCACACCCCTTCCTTGCTGATCCCATGTCGGTCTTTTTTTTTTTGGGGGGGACAGAGTTCAGCTCTGTCGCCCTGGGTGGAGTGCAGTGGCGTCATCACAGCTCACTGCAACCTCCAACTCTTGGGCTCAAGCAATCCTCCCAAGCAGCTGGAACTACAGGTGCACACCACAACGCCCAGCTAATTTTTCTATTTTTAGTAGAGACAGGTCTTAGTCTTACTCAGGCTGGTCTGGAAATCCTGGCCTCAAGCAAACCTCCTGCATCAGCCTCCCCAAATGCTAGGATTACAAGCATGAGCTCCCATGCCCAGCCCCACTAGACAGTCTTTTAAGCATGACCGTCTTGTGCCTCAGTTTCCTCTTCTCTAAGTTGACCTGCTCACAAGCTGCATCTGAAGAATTATCCATCAGAAACTTCCTAGGACTGGCTGGATGCTTCATCCTCCCTGTTTTCTGACCTGGGTCTTCCAGATTCTTCATGGCAATTGTTTGCCACTTTATGGATGTGGAAATAAGGCTCATAGGTGGCCCACAACCACCTAACACATGTTAGAAATGCAATGAGAACCCATCGAGGGCTTGAGTCCATTAGCCCATCAAGTATCTACTAAGCACTCACCATATGCCACAATCTGAGCTGTGCCCAGGAGATACAGTAATGAGCAGATAGGTTTGTCCTGCCTCTAGGAGCTCCAATTCTTGTACAGAGTGACAGACAAGGGAGGAAATGCTGGCAGGACAAGGTGACAAAAGTTAAAAGACTTGGCAAGGCAGAGGACAGTGGGCTGCCTGGGGCTGTCTCAGCTCCTGCAGTTGGAGGACCCGCAGAGGGAGGGCTGGGGCTGTGGAGTTGAAGGGGGAAGGGCTGACGTCCCAGATCGCTGTATTCCTGGCTTAAGTGCAGTGCTGACTCAGAGGGGGAGGTGGAGACCCCACCTGCAAAAACACCCCAGCCAAGCCCACTTTCAGCCCCTGCCTGCTGCTCTCAGACCGCGCTCTGCCCGCCTCGAGTTTCAAATCCAACCGTTTCCTTGTCTTGGGTGGTTTCCAGCCCCACCTGCTTTCCTGGAGCCTCATTCATCCCTCACTCCTGCCAGGCATAATATACCAGTGTCACTCTGAGTAACTCCAGGGACCCAGGCTGACCTCACCCACTCCTGATTCAGTTTGAGTCACCCTCCCTGTTTCTGGAAGGTGGCTCTTGGCCATTCTTACCTCATGCTCAGGCGCCTGCCTGCGGGAGCAGCAGGTCCCCCTTCCCACCTCCCCTGCTTAGCCAGGTCTGTGTCATGCGGGGGATGTGGGGAAGCCCTAGGAGGGAACCCTCAGCCACAGGGGTAACTCCCTCCCTCTACAGCACACCTCTGCCGTCTCCTTTTCAGTGATCATCAACATTCTCCAGTCTCCTTTCCTGTTTTTAACAGGAAGAGGAATTACCTGGGAAGAGTAGCGATTGCCAATTGATCATTTGATTAATCCAGCTAAGCACACTATAAACATCATTAGAGTCTTACAATAGTCCATCATTTGTCTTCGTTTTCCGGACAAAGAAAGCTGGACTCACATGACTTGTCCAAGGTCGCACAGCAAGGTGTTGACCGAGCTGGGATTGGAACCCAGGTGTACCTGACTTCAGAGTTGCTAACCAGGCCCACACACTTAACCAACCACTCCAGCTGCCCACAGATCAGAGAGGAAGAGGGAGCTCACTCTGTCCACCAGGCCTGAGCCTGCTCAGATCCAGCCTCATGCACGCCCTGGATCCCTTTCTGGTGGTGTCGAAGGGGATGCTGGCTCTAAGAGGAGCCACCATTCGCTCTACCCAAGGCTCTGAGGGCCATCACTTCCTTAGTGGGAGGGGTCTCCAGGCCCAAGAGAAGCCCGCAGGAGGCACTCCCCTTGTGAGCGAGCGGGCTGGACCTGTGTTGCTTGGTGGCAGTCAGGGCTGGTGGGGCCAGGCCTGCCTAACTCAGTTTCCCCACCCTTCCGTCCCACAGCTGGTCCCCAGTCGGCTCCGGATTCCTCCCACGGGGCTTCTCAGGCTCCAGCTTCCCTCTCCCAACCATCCAACCTTCAAGCGCAATGCCCAGCGCTGCGCTGGCCAATACAGAGGCCTCTAGCCCCATGTGGCTATGGAGCACTGGAAATGTCACCAGTGCCACCAAGGAGCTACATTTTAAACTTTAGTTAATTTTAATTAATGCACATTTAATTATAAAAAGTGATACTGAAGGCCAGGCCTGGTCACTCATGCCTGTAATCCCAGCACTGCAGGAGGCCAAAGTGGAAGGATCACTTGAGGCCAGGAGTTTGCGACTAGCCTGGACAATGTAATGAGATGCTGTCTCTACAAAAATTTTTAAAAATCAGCAAGGTGTGGTGGTGCACAACCTATAGTCCCAGCTACTCAGGAGGAGGCTGAGGCAGGGGAATTGTTTGAGCCCAGGAGTTTGAGGTTGCACTGAGCTATGATCAAGCCACTGTACTCCAGACTGGGTGATGGAGTGAGTCCCTGTCTCAAAATAATAATAATAATAATGATACTTTTGAAAGAAATTAGAAGGCATAAAAAATAATAATACTCAATTCAGATATTGGAAAACAATATCTGAAAACATTTAGGTATGTTTGGAACAAGTTGGGTATGTGAATCTACTTTTTTGATTTTATGAAAATCTACTTTTTTGATTTTATGATTTTTTAATTTTATGAAATCTAAATACAGATCATTTTCTGATGAAAATGTAGCAAGTGCTATAAGTATAAACTATGAACCAGATTTTGAAGACTTAGTAAAAGAAAATGTAAAATATCTTATTCATATTTTTATATTGATTCATGTTGAAATGATACTATTTTTTATATATTAGATTAAATAAAATATATTATTAACATTAATTTCACCAGATTTTACATTTTAATGTGGCTACTGGAAAATTTTTAATTACTTATATGGCTCATATTCTCTTTCTATTGGGCAGTGCTAGCCTAGAGGTTAAGTGTTAGATGCAAATCCTGTGTCTGTATGTCCTTGAGCAACTTAACCATTCTGGGCCTCATCTCTTATAGAGTTGCTCGGAAGAATAAGTGCATGTAAAGCACTTAGCACGGTGCCTGGCGATAGTAGGTGCTCAGGAAAAAAAATGTTGTCATTATAGGCTTCCTTTTTGCCCTGACGCTTCAAAGTGCAATTCAGTCAATCTCAACAATATTTACTGAGCCGGCAATTTGCCAGGCCCTGGGGATTTTGTAGAGAACAAGCTCATGAGAGTTCTGCTCCTTTAGGAGGGAGGTGGCCACTAAACAAAGACACAGGCTAACTGCGGGTGGCGATAAGGGCTGTGGAGAAAATCCAAGGCGGAGATGTGCTGGAGGGTGGCCGCTTTCACAGGGGTGGCCAGGGAGGGCTGCCCTGTGGAGCAGGGGGCAGGGAGCTAAACCTCATCACCCAGGAGCCAACAGGGAAGCTTGGAGGGACAGGCTGGTGCAGAGGCCACAGTGTCAGCCCCTGCGACGGCTGTCTGTCTTCCGTATGCCGCAGTCGCTTCACCATATTTTCCATTTCTTTGGTCCAGCTCTCTCCTGGCCACTGCACAGTCCCCGCGTGCACGGCAACCTTTGTAAGCCTGGTCCACGTTATTTCCCTTCTCATCTATTCTTTGCCAGTCTTCCTGCTCCTTTGTCCGGGAGCTCTGGTGCCCTCCTCTAGGGGTGGGGAACCTGTGGCCTTGGGGCCACATGTGGCCTTCTGGATCTTTGAGTGAGTCCTTTTGATTGAATCCAAATTTTACAGAACAAATCCTTTTACTAAAAGGCTTTGTCCTGTGAAGTTTGGATTCAGTCAAGGGGCCGTATTCAGGGACCTGGAGGGCCACATGTGGCTTTGAGGCCACAGGTTTCCCACCTACAGTCATTCTGGCTCCTCCTGCCCCACCCCCCACCCTGCTTCTTCTTTCTAGATCAGTCGTGCCTCCCCAACGGGCAAGAAGCAGAACCAAGTCTTCCCCTCCCCCTAGCTCGGAGCCGAGCCCTTCAATAAAACCTATGGATGGCTAGAGCCCAGCTCTGGGGAAACCAAGAGGCACGTCTGCCCAGGCAGAGTGGAAAATCCCCTAATGGGGGAAGGGCTGTGGAAATTTCTTCTTAACGTTCTCCTTCCAGACTTGGACTGGCCCCAGAAAGCAGTCAAGCATTTGCCCAGTGACCTGCAAGGCATTCTGTTCTTCCTCCCCACCCCACCCCTGCCCACACCCCAGGCTTGAACCCAGGGAGGGGGAGGGGGAGGGAGAATGGGCGGGGCTGGGCAGCAGCAGCTGAGCTCTGCCTCAAAGAATCACTCTTAGATGTCATCCAGTCCTGCCCTCAGTTCAAAGATGAAGAAACAAGTGTCAGTGGCCAAGTCACGCAAGACCACAGGTCTCAGCACTCCCAGTTCCAAGCTCCTTCCATTTCTCGGTTTCCCCGTTTGTAAAATGGGAATAATAATAGTAGTAGCAGCTACTTCGTAGAGTTGGTGACATGTTGTGTGAGCTGAAGACGTAAAACATTCCATAAATATGGGTTATTTATCCTCTTCGGCCCTGAGCCCCGCTTCCTCATAACCCCGTGGTGCAGTGGGCAGTTCTCAGACTGCCAGAGGCTGACCTGCCCTGGGGGTGGGGGGCTTGACTAAAGGCCTGAAATTATCACCAGGGGCAGCAGGTTCGAATGGGGCCTGCCCCTGCATTGTCTGTAGACGATGTCCACAGCATGTCTGGCCCATATTTGTCCTGCTACTTTTTAAATGTACGTAACATGCAGTTAAGTGAATATAAATTCATTTAACATTGCTACTGAAGTCATGGGGGTTTGTCATATATGATATTTGTTCAATCAGTGATAGCAAAAGCCAACAAAATTTTTGAGGTGCAGAATGGGTTGGAGACCATTGGAAAGGAGGCTCCTCTCCTGTCCTCCAAGATGCTCCAGCCCAAAACAGCTCTACCACTCTGTCCCCCAGCACTCAGCATGTTCCCCAGAGAGGCTCCCACATGGAATTGGAAACATGTTGGGGGAGGCCCAGGTGAGAGAAGGAAGGGAGCACGCACATCTTCAGGGCTGAAGTCTCATCCCACCTTTCCCAGGAACCTGTTCGCACTCTGTCTGGCAGATAGCCTCTCTTCCGGCTTCCTAGAACACCCTAGAATACTGGAGATCCGTAGCTCTCATCTGACCCTTCGCCACTTACCGCCTGTAGGAATGGATGCAGCAGGACTTGGGTATCGGGGTAGCTGGAGTTAGACTGGGGCGCGGAGGGGCATAAAAGTGCCTGGAAGTATTGTGTACCGTTGGTGGGAATGTAAAATGGCGCAACTGCTATGGACAAGAGTATGGCAGTTTCTCAAACAATCAAAAATAAAATTATCATAGGATCCAGCAATTCCACTTCTGAGTCTAAAGCTAAAAGAAGTGAGAGTAGGAGCTTGATGAGAGAACTGCTCATCCGTGTTCACAGCAGCACTGCTCACAACAGCCAAAAGATAAACTGGAGTACGGGGCAGACTTAAAGAGGGAGAAGATCCTGACACATGCTACAACATGGATGGACCTCAGGATGTTGTGCTAAGTGAAATAAGTCAGTCACAAAAAGACAAGTACTGGCCAGGCGCGGTGGCTCACGCCTGTAATCCTAGCTCTCTGGGAGGCCGAGGCGGGTGGATTGTTTGAGCTCAGGAGCTCAGCAGTTCAGCCTGAGCAAGAGCAAGACCCCGTCTCTACTAAAATTAGAAAGAAATTAATTGGACAACTAAAAATATATAGAAAAAATTAGCCGGGCATGGTGGCACATGCCTGTAGTCCCAGCTACTCGGGAGGCTGAGGCAGGAGGATCGCTTGA
>CAUYSK010110795.1:0-27151 GCA_963575035.1 Avahi laniger
CCCTTATCAGTGTGAAATGGTCTTGTTTATTTGTCTACTTGTATTTTTCTCCACACTCTTCCAACTTCTCTGTATCCTGGAGGCTGCTCTTCCTGCACTGAGGTAGACTGTGCTATCCCCTGACTTCCTGTTGCATGTGGCTCCCTCCCTGCTGGGTCACCACCTACCTCCTGTCAGGCTTTGGGTCTCTCTGGGTCCTGGTAACCATTGCTCACTTGTCCTTTCAGGCCCAGTGTGGCCTTGACTCCCATCTGATTCTAGCCCTATCATGGATTCCCTTAACCCTGCTCAACCTTGGTAAAGAGTCACCTTATCAAATTCTCCTTCATCACCCTGTCTGAGTGAACCATCTGTCTTCTGCTGGGATCCTGAGTGCTACAGAAGGAAAAATCTTTCTCAGAAGCTGTCCAACACCCCCATCCCTCCCCCTGCCTTGTCCTGCCTGGCTCCACCCTCCAAAAAATAAAGTCTTCCCTTCAGGTCTCAGTCTCTGGGATTGGACCACGCTAGGGGGCCTGGGAAAGCAAGTACCTGACATTTCCAAGGAGGTTGGGGTGGTTATTGGTTGGCAACCAGCAATGTCTGCCTCAGCGGGGCTCTAACTCTTTATCAAGAGAAGAAACAATGTCTCCAGGACGGTGGTGCAGCTCCCAGTTTTCTGGTGGTGAACTCTTGTGGGTGGTGGCTTGCCAACAGATACTGTGGTTATGGGGATGAAACTGCTCCAGACAGGTGCCAAGAACAACGACAAAAGGGTGCCAGTCACCTGCCATAGGCTCATGGAAGTGCCCTCACAGACCAGAACAATGACACGAGCCTTTAGCTGGGAAACAAGAGACTTTCTTTTCAAGCTGAGACCCAAAAGGCAAGTGTGTGTGTTTTGTTGTTGTTGTTGCTATTGGGTTTGCCCACAGTCTCTCCTTTGGGTCCCCACACAGAGAAGGCATAAAATTCTTTCACCAGAGGTGGAAGTTGTATCACTTGCATTTACACACACAGCATAACTCTCAGCCAGCTAACAAAGACATCTGAGATAGGTTGGCGCCTGGTGGGGACATCTGGATGGCCATTTATTTTGATAGGGGGTGATCCTGATGCCTTCTTGCTTTGTAGCACACAAAATGTGATGTCTTTTTGAATGTCCAGGATACTCAGTCACCTTATCCTCTGCCTTAGTAAGCAGTTTTTTTGTTGTTGTTGTTTGTTTGAGTTTTTTAGGGAAACAGTCCTGGCTCTTAGCCGTAGGGGAATAAAGGAAAAAGTTCTTAACGTAAAATAAAAATGAATTCAGCCATTGAACAGTTATTGTCTGTCCACCAACCTTGATTGTAAACTGATTTTCATGGTTTATGCTTTGTTCCCAAGCCACTTATAACAACACCCAAAATTGCTAAACCTACACAATACATTACATATACTTACCTTGTTTGTATAATACTAAAAGGCAAGCACAGGTGTTTTTGACTGCTGTGTTCCTTGCTCCATCTTCAGTCCCTAGAATGGTAACCAGCACACAGAAGGTGCTCAATAAACATCTGTGGAATGTAGGATTATATGGGTGGATGAGTGGATGGCTAAAGGTAACCTCAGGCATTCTCTGCCACCTTGAGTTCAGACAATAGCTGGCTCATCACCTTACTCCACTCCTTGCCAGAAAACAGACTCAAACTGTCCAGTGAAGGAGTAAGAGACCCAGGGCATTTTGGGGTATCACCTGCAGATCTTTACACATCTGAGTCCCCTCGATTCCCTAACTGGAGTGACTTCATCAATGTCTTCTCTATTTTGCCAACTCTCAGGTGATGCATGAGCCAGGTGAATATACAGCCATGATGCAAGAGGCAAGAAGCAGGGATGGTTCTTAGAATGGTCCTCTGCTGCATCCCTTTCAACTGGTACAGAGGAGCTTGCCACTATAGAGCAGTTTCTGGGAGCATCACTACCATATTTGACAAATAATCAGGGCGGGAAATTGCTCCTCTTTTTTAAACGAGAGGAGAGAGATTGTGTCAAAGACTAAGATAGGGAATTAAACCCAGTAAGAGCTTCCCAGTAGGAGTTAGGAGAGGAAACCATGATGAGGGAAGAGACCTTCTAGAAGCCTCTATTCCTTCCCTACCAAGAAGACACACACAGATATACAGAAGCACCTACAGCTGTAGATTCACCTACCTGGCCCGACATCCACAGTCTCACTACTTTAGTGGACACTCTATGTTGTGTTGCGTCATTCCCAGCTTAAAGGGCTGCTGTCAATTGTTCTCTTTAGAAGCATCTTTCCTGTCCTTTCCCCTAATTCCTCCTTCTAGACACCTCCACAGTCTGGGCACTCTGAGCATTTGTACAGCAGTGATCACTTTGGGAAAACCCAAATCTAGACGCTTTACAAGAGGATCCCATTCTCCCTCCATCAAGAAGAGGCTGCTAGTAAATTCCTAATCTCTTTTTATTGAATAAGAGAGTCTCAAACTTTTTGGTCTCACGACCCCTTTACACTCCTAAAAAAAAATAGTAGGCACCCAAAGAGTTTTTGTTTATGTAGGTTATATCTGTCGGTATTTATAGTATGAGAAATTAAAAGTGTTTAAATAGCAATATGTTAATTTATTTTTAAATAGAAATAAACCATTGTATGTTAACATGAATAACATATTTTCTAATTAAAACTAATGATATTTGCCAAAGGAAAAAAGATAATGAGAAGAGTAGGGTTATTTTACATTTTCACAAATCTATTTAAAGTTTGGCTCAATAAAAAACAGCTGGATTCTCATATCTGCTTCTGCATTTTATCTGATGTGATATCACACCTCTTGTAGCCTCTGGAAAGTTCCACTGTACACTCATGAGAAAATGAGATGAAAAAGACAACAACAACAAAAAAGCCCTTAATATTACTACGAGAGACGTTTTGACCAATTCCCATCTTCTTCTCTTGGGATTTACTGTCTTCTTCCTTATCTGCTAGTTTTTAAACTTACTTTAATCATTGAACATGTTATTCAAATGAAATTGCATATGGGAGCCCATAAAACCAATACAGGCAGAGATGTTCTGGTTGAAACAGGCTCAGAGCCCCTGCTCACCCTGCCCTTTGTTTTTGGACCCCACCCTACCACCACCACCCTCCAGACCCCCTGCAGGCGTTCCAAGGATCCTCGGGGACCAGTAGAGCACAGTTTGAAATCTGATTAGTCAAGTCATTGGACATTCATCCTGGTCTAATTAACTTATGTCCCAGACCACCCCTCGAATTCCTGGCCAGGTCCCAATGTCCCCTGTTCTACATCCAAACCCATTTCTATGACAATTCAGGAGTGTAGAATTATAATTCCAAGAAATAAAAAATGTAAACAACCATGAGATACCGTTTTACACTTGTCATATGGCAAAATTTGTATCCTGATCATATCAAATATTATTAATAAAAAGTTTGAGGGAAAGTAGGAGTATATAGCTGATGTAAGGACAAAGTATCACTTTGGAGAAAAACTTGGCAAAACACAGAGCATCTGAAAATGCACACACTCTATAAACCAACAATTCTGTTCCCTATAGAGGAACTCTAATATGTGAACACAAGAAGACATACATCAAGATACTTGTTACAGATTGTAATGGCAAAAAAAATGTAGGTAGGAAAAATTAATGTTCATCAACAGGGGAAAGAAAAAATAACCTATACTTTATTTATATCTGAAAAACTATGCAGCAGGTTTAGTGAATTAATTCATAGGTATCAATAAGGATTCATCTCAAAAACATTAGGATAAATGAAAAAGGCAAGCTACCAAATGATATTTCTAGTAAGTAGTGTTTATGTAAAATGTTAAATGCTAAAAAAACACTACATATTATTTTCAGAGTAATCATAAGTAGAGAGAAGTATATAAAATAGTTAGAGGGATATGATGGCAATTGTTTCTTGAGAGGGAAAAAGGGATTTGGGACTGGGTGGAATATCGCAAAGGGCTACAACTTTATGTGTAATATTTCTTCTCTTTGATTGGTTGTGTGTGTGTCTGTGTGTGTGTGTGTAAATGCAAAAATGATAAAAGGTTAACAGCTATTAAATCTGGATCATGATAACAAGGTATGCATTGTTTGATTCTCACTGTACACTTTTAAAACTTTTGGAAATTTCAAAAAGTTCAAGTAGCCAAAAATAACATTTTTGAATGCTTACTCTATGTGAAGCAGATTGTATTACTTAATCCTCTAAACAACCCAATTAGGTAATTACTATTATTATCCGTAGTGAAATTTCAGACTTAACTAAATTAAATGCAGTCAGTAGGGAGCAGTGCTAGGTGGTCCCACTTAAGAACCTGTGTTCTTGGCCGCTGTACCCTACTGGACTCTCCCTTCACCCAATTCACCCATATCCCAGATGTAACCCAGATGCTTTTTATCCTCTACATCCTGGTCTTCACATCTCTAAAATATGGTATATAATAAGAGCATGTATTGACTTTCCCTCCTCTTCATACTTACCCATCTATCTAAACACAAAATCACTAAGCGAAAACTTCACATCTACCACTCCAAACTGAATAAACTATTTTCAACAAAATTGCTGATGCCTGAGTTCTTCATGGTAACCAAATCCCTCAGGATCCAAAGGTGAAACATTCGGGACCACGATATGCTGGAGCCCACTCAGTGTCAGTCCTCAGCATACTCCGTCTTAGACACTGCACTGCCAGGCGAGGTGGAGGAGCGATGGATAGATCCACTCCGACCAAGGGCTGACCTCCAGGGAAAGTGTGCAGGCTGTAGTTTGTGCTCACAGATAGGCACTGTGAGCGCAATCTAATTTCTGCTTCTCCCAATGTGCTCCACCCGCCATAGGTGAAGTAATAACGTTGCATTTAATCCCTGGCAGGTATCTACAGAGTAGCTGGCATCATAAAAATATTCATTTCGATCCCAAAGCAAAGTATTTTTAAGGATTGAGCTTCTTTCAAAAATGATACTGAATAAAGGGTAGTGCTCATACTTGTTTCACTGTAAGAATTAATTGGAAGTTGTCAACATAACTCATTTCTGATGCACTAATCCCCAGTCACTCATCTGTCACGGTGAAGAGGGAAGAGGAGGTTCTCGTCTTCTTCAGCAAGCATGCTCAGTGCAGAGCTCTTTACCTCAACGTGGAATTTCACAGAGCTTCATGGCGAGAGACTACAAAGGGTGTCCGGAGCCACCATATGGCCACAGCCCCGCTTCATGATTAAGGGAAGGCAGCAACTACCTTGAGGACCTCTGAGTCAGTCCTGATTTCCAAAATTATCTCCCTCTCCAGCAAGAAAATCCACCTTTAAGAATTAATTTCTTTAAGATAAAACAAAATAATGGTAAGCATTCTTATAGCTGAATTTTTGTGTACATCCATGATTATTTATAATAGTGCCCCTACACCCAGAAAAGAAGGAAAGAAAGTGTCCAGCCAAAGGGGATTAAGTTCATCCTAGCATTAAATTAACAAATATATATAAAATGCTTAGCACAGGCCAGGAACAGATTCTCAACAAAATGCTAGGTGTTATTGCAGCCCACAACTGTGATTAGAGTCCTATGAAGGTATTTTTAAATATGTGGAAAAACAAAGAGGACTGTCATCTAAATATGTCCACAATATGCTATGAAGGAAAACTAATCACTACAAAACTGCACATGTCATGTGACCCCATTTGGTTTTTAGAATGTAACACTGGTTACATTTGGGGAGTAGCATTGCAATTTTTATTTGAGCAATGTTGTTATTGTGTTTTCCAGAATCAAAACCTACTGATTTTTAAGGTGGGAAAATGTTATACTTTCAAAACATTAAATTCACTTCATTTCCTTCCCCAAGTAAAATGCTGTAATCCCAAGGACAGTGGCACTTGGAGCCTCCTCAGTAGCTTTAGGTGGAAATTAAGACTCTGCTAAGGTCCTAGATAGGATGGGAGTGGGGAGGAAAGTTGATCAAACTTCACAACTCACCCACGGGTTTGGGTCAGAAGCAATCATGTTGATCTTCAACAGAGAATTCATTCCTTTTCACTCTGGAGTATCAGTTATAATAAGAGAGGCTGAACAGAAGCAGGGTCTTGAGGAAAACTCAAGAAGAGGTAACAAGAGCTCTCCCTCCTCCATGCTCCAACAGTCGTATACTGTGGGAATTTGGGGTAAGGATGACCAGACTGAGTCTACACTCTGCTGTTGAGCAGTTAAGGAACCAGGGCAAAATCTAGAAGCTCCTTGAATCAACCTCCTGACTTACAAAGTAGAAATCATATTACCAAACTTCTTAGGGTTTTGTATACATGAAACAAGATAACACACCTATAATACTAAACACACACATGATGCAGATGGAACATTCCATGAATATCTGCTACTGTTATAATTATTTGCCAGGGTCAAGGGAAAAAATGAGTTATTTTTGTATCTAAGAATATTAAAGACTTTAGATGGTATCATGCTTAGAATTTCTGTAGCACTTCTCAGTTTCTTATTTATTCTAGAAAATTTAGACATTTGGTAAATTTCCTATTTTGGAAATTCCCTCTCATTTCAGTGAATTCTAGTCTGAAGATTATTGAGTTTGAACTTCAAGAGTTCACTATGTCTATTTTTATCTTTAATTAGTTTTTCTTTAATAAAAACTATCTGAGAGGCCGGGCGTGGTGGCTCACGCCTGTAATCCTAGCGCTCTGGGAGGCTGAGGCGGGCAGATTGTTTGAGCTCGGAGTTCGAAACCAGCCTGAGCAAGAGCAAGACCCCATTTCCACTAAAAATAGAAAGAAATTAATCGAACAACTAAAAATACATAGAAAAAATTAGCCGGGCATGGTGGTGCATGGCTGTAGTTCCAGCTACTCGGGAGGCTGAGGCAGAAGGATCGCTTGAGCCCAGGAGTTTGAGGTTGCTGTGAGCTAGGATGACGCCACGGCACTCTAGCCCAGGCAACACAGTGAGATTCTGTCTCAAAAAAAAAAAAAAAAAAAAAAAAAACTGAAAAAGAATACGCAGAAAGATTGTGCTAGTACTATTCTAAAATGAATACTCTGGACTGGATATATGACCCACTGTATTTTAGAAAAATCTGTATTGCAGAGACAAATAGACAGTTGCAATAATTATCCTTAATAGTTTTTGAGAAAAAGTGTCTATGGATTTCATGATTCCTGTTTTTTGTTTGTTCCTTGCTTTTAACTTAGAAATCCACTAAACTACAGGCAGGGCCTCTTCAAAGTATTTTTGTGTTGACATTTATAAATAGATATATTGATTACTTATTAGAAAGAATAACACTGGAATAAAATTAGATGAGGAGTTACTTCGTACTTTTATCCAGGAGAAAAATATAGGAAGCCCCAGGGAAGCTCCATACCACACAAGTGAATAAATATGTCCAATAAACACCTATGTAAATGCAGTAACTAAATACTTCTGGCAGCTCGTATTTCACATATTCTGCTTTGGAGGACTCATAGACATATCATGATTGTCAGACCATGAGTCTCAATTTGGGATGTGGAGCATGTGACCTTTGACTACACAATGGATCTAGCCCCAGTGTGAGAGCAGAGCTGGCCACTTGAATTCTTTCCCAGGATCCCAATCCACACATGCAGTACATTTTCACCTCCACCAATTCTATTTTAGGTCTTTCAATATAGGAAACAGGTGCTTTGAGGTCCCTGCCATGTTCACATCTTGCTCATAGCTACATCCTTCAAGTTTCCCCAGTAAATAGTGGGGCATCCTCCTTTCTTAAGCTGACCTTCATATGGGATGTGGTGGAAGATCAGTACATACACATTAGGTATCAATTCTGCATCAGTATTTTGATACCACCCAGACCATTTTAAGTTTAAAAATAAAATGAGTCATAGCTATTTGCTAAATGTTTATTCTGCAGCAGTCATCATCAGACTGAGGACCTCACTTGTGTCATTTTATTCAATCCCCACAAAGAACCCATAAGGTTAACAGCATTTCCATTTACAGATGAGGAACCAGAAGCTCCAAGGGCTTAAGGAATTTGACCAAAATGACACAGCTGGTGAGGGGCAGATCTGGAAAGTGAACCTAGATTTTATCTGGCCCTGATGCCTGTTTACCAAAATGCCATAGTCTAAAGCTTCTTTTTACTCCACTGAAAACTCTCCTGGGGAATTAGAGCTGGAGGCTTTAGACGGGTACAAAGAAGACCTAGTTGGAGCAAATCCTGGTTGAGTTCATGGTGGGTGTAGGAAGAAGCCACTACTCTGATGGCTTCCCTGGTCGTCATGGGCAAAGAGAAAAAGGAAACAGGAATCAGCTGAACGGGATGCACCTTGGTGACCACATAGGGTAGTTACCGTTGCCTGAGGAAAAGGAGAGTGCGGGATGGTGGGGAGGGTGAACATAATCTTAACCTACACTTTGTACATTTGGACATTATTATTGCCTACACAAGGGTCTTAGGAATATAATGAACTTTGCTATTTCCCAGACACGTGTTATATTTAAATTACCCACATCACAGCACTGCGCCTAACATCATGACATACTCATTGGCCTCCCCAGTACACTGATAGCAACTTGAGGGTGGTGACACCCATTTCGGATGCAGGACATGGCCTGCCACTCAAGAGGAAATCTGGAAATGGTGAAAAATGGTCATCTGGATCTTAGTTAGGATGCAACATGACTGGGCCACATGTATACTTGTACATTACCTGGAGCTCAGCCACTTGGCTTATGCCAGTATCCCTACCTAGAATCCCAGGTGCCTTCCTCTTGCCTCTCCAAATAATCTCATTCTTCAAGGGCCCTAGTTCAAAGTTCCACCTTCTGTGTGAAGATTTTGCTATGTCACTTCCTCAGTGCTGATCTAGGTATGTTTCTATCATTCACACTTTGTAGTATGATACATGATTTTTGTCTCTGCTTTGATCTTCTCAATAAGAGTATACACTCCCAGAGTATATAGAATGTATTTTAAACTTAAACAAAAATCTTCCCAAACAACCAGAAATGTAAATGGGTATAATACTTTGGAAAACTCATTAGTGGTACCTAGGAAAGCTAACTGTGTCCATATCCTATGGTCTAACAATAACTGCTAGATACATGTTCATTAGAAATGTGTACACATGTTCACAAAAACACATTACCTAAAATGTTCTGATAGTACTATTTGAAAAATAGTTGTTTGAAAAGTCACTTTTCTTGAAAAGAGCAGTTCCAGCCAGACTGAATTGGAAAAAGATAAGAGAATACACAAATTACTTATTTCAGTAATGAAAGAGATTTCACTACAGATCCTATAGGTGTTAAAAAGTTAGTAGAAGAATATTACAAACAACTGTATGCCAATATATTCAACAAATTAGATGATATGGAAAAATTCCTTGAAGGACACAAACTACCAAAACTCACGCATGAAGAACAATCAGATAGATGTCAATATCCCTACATCTATTTAAAAAATTAAATTTATGGTTATAAAACCTTCCCACAAAGAAAATTTTAGGGCTTCACTGGCAAATTCTATGAAACATTTGAGGAATAAATAATAGTAATTTATAAAAACTCTTCCAGAAAATCAAGAAAGATACTCCTCTCAACTTATTTTATGAGGCTATCATTACCCTGGTTTTAGCCACTATTATGAAAACCAGATCAAAAAATTACAAGAAAAAATACTTGGAAACAAATATCCTTTATAAACATGAACACACACTCATCAAAAAATTTTTAGGAAATCAAATCCAGAATTATATAAATAGAATATTAAATCATGACTAAGTGGGGTTTAGGTCATGAATGCAAGGCTGATTTAACATTTCAAAATGTAATTCACCATATTTACAGACTAAAAAAGAAAATTATACAATTATCTCAAAAGATGTCAAAAAAATATTTGACAAGGCCACGTGTGGTGGCTCACACCTGTAATCCTAGCATTTTGGGAGGCCAAGGTGGAAGGATCACTTGAGGCCAGGAGTTCGAGACTAGCTGGAGCAAGAGTGAGACCCTGGCTCTACAAAAAATAGAAAAACTAGCTGGGTATGGTGGCATATACCTCAGGTCCCAGATAATTGGGATGCTGAAGCAAAAGTATGGCTTGAGCCCAGGAGTTTGTGGTTGCAGCAAACTATGACACCACTGCATTCTAGCCTGGGCTATAGAGCAAGACCTTATCTCAAAAAAAAAAAAAAAAAAGTATTTGACAAACACCAACATCCATTCATCACTCTGGAAATGTCCTCAACATGAGAGAGGGACTCTACCAAAAAAAGAAAAGCCCCCAACTACCATCATACTTAGCTTTGAAAGACTGAATGCTTTCGCTTTCAGAACAAGAATGAGCTGAGTGTCCACTCTCACCACTCCTAACCAACATTTTAGTAGAGGTCCTAGCTAGTACAATAAGGCAAGAAAAAAGTTAATAAATGAAAACAATACAGATTGAAAAAGAAGCAGCAACATATTCTTTATTCACAAGCAACATGATCATTTATGTATAACAGAATATTCTCAGAAATCTATATTTTTTAAAAGCTACTAGAACTAACAGTAAGTTTAGCAAAATATAGGCTAGGAAGTTAATATTTTAAAGATCAATTATATTTCCATGTACTATGAATAAACTATTGGAAATTAAAACATAAAATATGCAACCTTGGTAACTGTATACAAATATAAGATATGATGACAAATGTAACAAAATATGTGCAAAATTTTACTGAAACAAATCAAAGAACTCCTAAATAAATGAAACAGTATACCATGTTCATACATTCAACATTGTTAAGATGTTCTCCCTAAATTGATATATAAACTCAGTGCAATTTCAATCAAAATATGAGAAGGCATTTTTGAAGAAATAGACAAGTTATTCTAAAATGTATGTGAAAAGTCAAGGAACCAAGAGTACCCAGAACAATTTTGAAAAAAATAACAAATTTGTAAAACTCATACTACCTCTTTTCAAGACTTACAAGAAAACTACAATAATCAAAAGAACTTGGTGTTGGCATGAGGTTATACAAAGTGTCCAGTGGAATATAACTGAGTTTCCAAAAACATATCTAGACATGAATAATGAATTAATTTGCAAGAAAGATGCCAAGATAACTTAATGGCAAAAGGATAATCTTCTCAACAAATGGCATTGGGACAATTGGACAATCACATGAGAAAAATAAACCTTAATGTTGACTTCATATCATCAACAAAAATTTACTAAAACAGATCTTATTAAAACTAAATGTAAAGGCTACATTTTTTTGGATAGAAAAAAGAGGCATGAGTTATTGAAAAAAAATTTCTAAATTAGATTTTATCCAAAATTTTTAAATATTGCTTGAAAGACTTTTAAAATGAAAAGCAAAACCACAAAATAGGTTAAAATATTTCCAAGCCACATATCTGACAAAGAACTTTTATCCAAAATATATAAGAACTTTTACAACTCAATAAGAAGACAAACAACACGATTTTTAAAATACACAGAAAACTTAACTGAAACAAATATATGGATGGCAAATAAGCACATGAAAAGATGTTCAACATTGTCAGCCATTAGGAACATGCAAATCAAAACCACAGTGAGATACCACTACTCACTCATTAGAATGGGTAAAATTAAAAGACTCACAATGCCAAGAGTTGGTGAGGATGTGAAACAACTGAAAGTTTCATATATTGCCAGTGGAATGTAAAATGGTATGGCCACTTTGGAAAAAAGCTCAGCAGATTCTTATAAAGTTACACATACATATGCCCTATGCCCCAGAAATCCCACTCTTAGATATTTATCCAAGAGAAATGAAAGCATATTTCTACACAAAGCCTGGTATTCAAATGTTTACAACAATTTCATGTATGACAGCCAAATACTGAAAACAAGCCAAATGTTCATCAATTGGTGAATGGATAAATCAACTGTGATACATCCCATACAAAAGAATATTACTCAGAAACAATAAAAAAATTACTGACATGCACAAAATTATGAATTAAACTCAAAAGCATTATGCAGAGTGAAAAAAGCCAAACACAAAAACTGTATAATGTATGACTCCATTTATGTGAAATTCTATAAAAGCCCAAACTATAGTGACAGAAATCTCACTTATCATCAGAGAAATGCAAATGAAAACCACAATAGCATCTCATACCTATTAGGATCACTACTGTCTGTGTCAAAAAGACAAGAGATAACAGGTATTGATGAGGGTTTGGAGAAAATACACTTATATACTTTTGGTGAGAATGCAGATTGGTGTAGCCTTTATGGAAAATAAAATGGAGTTACCTCAAAAAAATATAGATCGAACTACCATATGACCCAGCAATCCAACAATCTCTTTTCTGGATACACACCTAAAGGAAATGAAATCAGTACCGCATAGAAATATCTGTACTTCCAAGTTCATTGCAACATTATTTATAATAGCCAAGACATGAAAACAACCTAAGTGTCTGTGAACAGATAATTGGACAAAGAAATTGTGATATATACCAGAATATTATTCAACCTTAAAAAAGAAGATCCTGCCATTTGCGACCACACAGATGAAACTGGATGACATTATGGTAAGTTAAATAAGCCAGATACGGAAAGAAAAATGCTACGTGATCTCTTTTATATGTAGTATCTAAAAAAAAAAAATTCGAATATGTAGAAATAGAGAGGAGAATGGTGATTACCATATGTAGGGGAGGGGGAGAAATGGGAAGATGTAGGTTAAAGGGTACAAAGTTGCAGTTATGTAGGATGAATAAGACTAGAGATCTAATGTACAACATGCAGACTATAGTTAATAATATTGTATTATATACTGAAAATTTGTTAGGGGGTAGATTTTAGGTATTCTTACCAAAAAAAAAAAAAGAAAAGAAAAGAAAAATCCACCAGGCCCAGGTGGTCTTTGTCCCAGAGATGCAAAGATTGTTCAACATACACAAATCTATAAATGTGATTCACCACATAAATAGAAGCAAAAACAAAGATCATATGATCCTCTCAATAGACACAGAAAAAGCATTTAACAAAATTCAGCAACCTTTTATGATAAGAACTTTAATAAAATAAGCATAAATGAAACACATCTCAATATTATAAAAGCCACATATGACAAACTCACAGCCAACAGTGCCAGGGAAAAATTGAGAGCATTCCTTAGAACTGTAACCAGACAAGGTTGCCTACTGTCATCACTTCTGTTCAACATAGTGCTGGAAGTCCTAGCCAGAGTAATCAGCAAGAGAAGGAAATCAAGGGTATCTAAATGGGGAAAGAAGAGGTCAAACTATCACTCTTTGCCAATGATATGATCTTATATTCAGAAAATCCTAAAGATCCTGACAAGAGACTCCTAGAATTGATAAATAAATTCAGCAAAGTCTCAGGTTACAAAATCAATGTACACAAATCAGTAGCATTCCTATATGTCAACAACAGCTAAGCTGAGAATCAAATCAAAGATTCAATACCTTTCACAATAGCAACAAAGAAAATAAAACACCAAGGAATATATTTAACCAAGGAGGTGAAAGACCTCTGCAGGAAGAACTATGAAACACTAAGGAAGAAAATCACAGAGGACGTAAACAAATGGAAAAACATATCATGCCCATGGATCAGCATAATTAACATTGTTAAAATGTTTATACTACAAAAAGTGATATACAGATTCAATACATTCCTATTAAAATACCAACATCATTTTTCACAGATCTAGAAAAAGTAATACTACGCTGTGTATGGAACCAGAAAAGACTCTGAATAGCCAAAGCAACCTTAAGAAAAGAACAAATCTGAAGGCATCATTTTACCAGACTTCAAGCTATACTGCAAGGCTATAGTAAGTATACAAAACAGCAGGATACTGGCACAAGAAAAGAGACCTAGACCAATGAATCAGAACAGAGAACCCAGATATAAATCCACTCTCATATTGCTATATGATCTTTGACAACCAGACAAAAACATACACTGGAGAAAAAAATCCCTATTCAATAAATGGTGCTGGGAAAATTGGATAGCCACCTGTACAAGACTGAAAAAGGATCACACCTTTCACCACTCACAAAAATTAATTCACGGTGGATAATAGACTTGAACCTAAGATATGAAACTATAAGAATTCTAGAAGAAGAGGTTGGAAAAACTCTTATGGATATTGGCGTAGGCAAAAAATATATGAAGAAGACCTTAAAGGCAACCACAGTAACAGCAAAAATAAATAAATGGGAACTGACTAAATTAAAAAGCTTCTGCACGGCCAAGGAAACAATCAATAGAGAGAATAGACAACCTACAGAATGGGAGAAAATATTTGCATGCTATACATCTCATAAAGCGATAATAACCAGAATCTACAAATCAGCAAGAAAACATCAAACAACCCCATTTAAAAGTGGGCAAAAACATGAACAGAAGCTTTTCAAATAAAGACAGACTAACGGTGAATAAACACATGAAAAAATGCTCAATGTCTCCAAATCATCAGGGAAATGCAAATCAAAACCACAATGAGATATCACTTAACTCCAGTGAGAATGGCTTTTATCAAAAAGTCCCAAAACAACAGATGCTGGTGTGGATGTGGAGAGAAAGGAACACTTACCCACTGTGAGTTGGACTGCAAACTGGTACAACCTCTATGGAAAGTAGTATGGAGACATCTCAAAGAACTAAAAGCAGACCTACCATTTGATACAGCAATTCCACTACTGAGTATTTACCGAAAGGAAAAAAAGACATTTTACAAAAAAAAACACTTGCACTCGAATGTTCATAGCAACACAATTTACAATTGCAAAGATGTGGAAACAACCCAAGTGCCCATCAATACATGAGTGGATTAATAAAATGTGGTATATGTACACCATGGAGTACTACTCAGCCATAAAAAATGGTGAACTGGATACCTTTTGTAACAACCTGGATGGAACTGGAGACCATTCTTCTAAGAGAAGTATCACAAGAATGGAAAAACAAACACCACATGTAGTTACTGCTAAATTAGAACTAATGGATCAACACTTACATACATACATGGAAGTAAAACTCAATGGAAATCAAGCAGGTTGGAGGGGGGAGGAGGGGATGGATGAATTCACACCTAACAGGTACAATGCACACTATCTGGGTGATGGACACACTCATAACTTTGACTCAAACTGTAAAAAACCAAATTATGTAACCAAAATGTTTATACTTTCGTAATATTTTGAAATTTAAAAAAGAAGAGAAAGATAATCATGTGAGATGATGAATATGTTAATTGGCTTGATCATAGTAATCATTTAACAGTGTGTGTGTATCAGAACATATGTTGTACACCATGAATATATACAATAAAAATAAACTTTTAAAAATATATCAGTGGTTGCCACAGGCTAGAAGTGGAGAAAATTAATGACACTGGAACATAAGGGAACTTTCTGGTGTCATGGAAATGTTCAAAATCATAATTATGGTGATGGTCACATGATATAGGCCTCTGTCAAAATTCATCAAATTTTCTCTTAAAATTGGAGAATTTTATTACATGTAAATTATACTTCAACAAAGTTGATTATAAAGGCTTCAAAGAGAAAAATTATATAGCTATATATACACATATATACACACACACCCACCACACACTTATATAGATCGTTTGAATTAAAGTTTTGCACTCAGGCAGAATTAAGTTTCAATTATCCAAAATAAGACAACAGCCATAAAAATAGGTCTTTGATTAAAATTTATATACTTTTCTAATTCCTCCCCCTGTAAAGTATAACACACAATAACTTTGCACACAGAAGAATATGATACCTACGTATTTTCTGTACACCAATAGCATATGAAATGAGTTACTATGACAATCTACCCCAAAACACTTATTAACTCTAGCTCCAGAGGTAAACTATAGTGAAAAAAAAAATTCCATTTCTTAGAGGGCAAAATGAGGCTATTGTTGATGAAATACTTTCAGTCCAGATCCAGATATATTTTATCAGACTACTTTATTTAACAATGTTTAGGAAGAGATTTATCTGTTAGATAACTGTCTCCTAGAGAAAAACTCAAAGTCATGACGATGCCATCATTGTATTATGACATGCATTTACTATTTTCTTACAAAATATAGGGCAAGATTCAAGGTTAAGGGTAGAATACCAAAGATTTGCTCCATGAGAAATTTTAATGGCAAAAGAACCTTGACTTTTACTTATTATATTACTTCAACTAAAACTGACCTTCAACATACGAAGATTTCATTTTCACAAATGAATGGTTGAACTGATGTCTTTTATTAGACTCACAAACAGTAATCAGCATAAATGCGTTCAAAGCCACAATCTCCCTTTTAATTCAAACTGCAGATAAGAGAACCGAAGTCACGGGAGGCACTCAAAGCTAAAGTAATCTTCGTTTCTTAAGAACACAAAACTATTTACTTAGGGATCACATTCTGCCACTTTCCAACATTATCAACAGTTATCATATTTATCTTGTTAATGGGATGGATTTATTGTTTGTGTATAATAATTTAGGCCCGAGCTGCATTGATGTGTTTTATGGCATGTAGTCAATGCCGATATATTGCGGGTCTATAACCGCTCCATAAACTGCAGATGCCATCATTGAAATGAATGAGCCCAAGTATCTACTGAGCTGTTTTTAATTATATGTTTATCTTTCCTCATTCCTTTGACTCACATTTTATTTATACCACATGTGGTTACATGTGGTATAGAAGCAATTTTAGGGGGTTTTGGAAAACCCTAAGCAATCATCTTATTTTACTCAGCAAAGCCACATTACTTACATTGACAGCAATTATGTCTCTATATATCATAACATTCATACAATTGCTGGTCCCTTTCGACCACACTATTTCCATTTGAAATTCTCCTAAAGACAGAAGACTTTTAAATGAGTCTTATTCATTGGTCTTGAAATTTTTAGTTATTCTCTTAAATTGTGTTTGTAGTTATAACCATGGCATAATACCTAAATCTAATTACTTAATTATTATATGTCATAGTATGCTTTAAAAAACCCAACTATTTACTGAAAAATTTAAATCATAGAAAATAATTACTTACAGATCCAATTAAAACAGCTGTAATAGAATAATTGAGTTTCTCTCTCCACATATTACCTTTGCTTTGACTTGAAAGCATTTTGACAGCTAGTACAGGCTGAAATTATCCCACTGTCCAGAGCTAAAGACTCCTGTGAGCCAGCCATGGCCATTTTCCCTGGGCATGGCCTCCAGCTAACACTTTCCAAGCTTATGGAAGCACGCTGGTTGTAGTGACATGTGACTAACTTCTGACCCTAGGTGCCTTGACTTGCACTCCAGCTGCCCGCGGGATGAGAGGCTCACCTGGAGCGTCTCCTAGAAGATGGGGCTCAGACTCCAAACCTGGCTTTTCCTCACCCCTTCTCCGGAGACCAAGGCTCCACGCATGGACTGCTTTTCTTCCCCCTCACCAGCCATGTCAACAATGCCCAGCACTTTCTTCTGCTCTGACCTCAGCCTCCTTTATATTGAAACCTCCCTCCCCACACCTGACTCTGCAATGCCCTTCAGACATTTTTCATTTATGCCTATGTACCTGTACTATCTGGTTCAAGGTTCTGGCTTCTACCAGAGTGCCTTGCTCTCCAGCCTACCCAAATTATGACAGTAGCTTTGAAATATCAAACTACCCTGTATTTTCATGTTTTAATGAGGAGCTAATTTTTGCATATAAATAACTACCTTTTTATTTCTGTGCTTGTTCTGTCACTTAGTATCATGAATAAAATTTCACTTGCATGACTTCACTAAGAAGAAATATTCTCCAGCTCTGTAACTCAGCCTTATCTAACTTGTCAGAATATCTGATTTAAAAGAAGTTTGGGACTGTGAATTTTATCATCCCGACTGGGCTCTTGGAAAAATCTAACAGGTTATCTGTTAGGACAGAAGAGATTAGAAAAGAGTATTGAGATGTGCAGAATAATTACCATTACAAACTCATTTGCACATTTGCACTTTGGACAGGTGAAGGGTCAAGGGTTTTATCAAACACTTGTATCCGGTGCATCCAGAAACCTGGATATAGCCAGGCTCACATGCACAATTTAGCCTCCATCAGGCTGACTGTCACTTACACTCACAACATTGGCTCAAGACCTGTCTACTTCGGATAACTTGCTATAAACCAGATATATACACCCAGCAAAGCACATGAGGAGGCAGGCTCCTCCTTGGACATATTTCATCCCAAAATGGAAGCCAGTTTATCTTCTGATAAACATTTCTTGACTCTTTGGAGAAGAAATCTCAAAAGGCCAATGGTTTGCTTCAAAGCAGGAAAAGCAGCCAGTTGAGTGCATTCATTCTGTTGTTTCCTTTTTTAAGGATTCAGTGTATGCCTAAATCTGAATTTACGGTTCTAGTGGGTGGATTTTATCATTTAGAAGTACGTGTAGCACCTTTCATTGTCAAAAGCATTTCCAAAAGCTAATTTTGATCTTAGAAAAGGTTGAAATATTGAAGCTTTGAAGTTCATTCATTCATTCATTGAACAGCTACTTATTGCTGCATACAGACATAACGCTATCTTCACGGAGCTAACATTCTGGTTGAAGAGACTGGGCATAAAAGAAAGAATTGCTATATTACAAAATACCAGGCAACAGTAAGTACCATGAAGAAATAAAAAGAAGGAACAGGGTAGAGAGCATGGAGAGTGGGGAACAGGGTATGGGGTGGGGAGGGGCGTATTATTGCCAGGACAGTTGGGAACAGCCTCTCCAGGGAGCTGACAATTGAACAGAGACCTACAGATCTTTGGGTCCCACAGAAGAGTGACCCAGATAAGTATCAGGGAGAAGAGTCGACCAGCAAAGAGAATAGAAGGTCCAAAGGCTCTGGGGCTGAGGAAAATAGCCTTGGTCTGTTCAAAGAACAGCAAGAGGCCAGTGAGTCTGGAGATGACTAAGCAAGGGAGGCAGCTTAATAGCCTCCAGCATGGTAATTTCATATCATGTTAAATATTTTTTTCCATAGCACGCCAACTAAACGCTGCTTTAAATCAAGACTTTTTTTTTACTCTGACCCCCACCCTGACTCAGAAGTCACCTTTGTTCGAATTAATTATTTAATCACTTTCATCACACATGACTTCAAGAACTGCCTCCTCGTGTTTAATTCAAGACAGTTGGCTTTCTCTTTGAAGACAGATTAAACACGGAGTGGCAGAAGAGAGAGTTGGTGTCTTAAGTTTAGAGCAGCTTCAGAGAAGAACATGGAAGCGGGTGTTCATGGTGCTTTACTTTGATTCACGAGCGCTGTCTAGATTCTGGCAGTGACGGGCTCCAAATTGACCAAAGTGACAATGTTCACTTCACAGAACAGGGAGCACGAGCTAATGATATAATAAATAAATAAGCCCGGTGTAAGAGCCACACCTGCACAACCCCTGTCATTAAGCAACTGGGGGCGTCTGCAGACAGGAGAGCAGGCGGGAGGCAAGGCGGGTTAGAAAGAGGGCAAAGCCCCATCACACCAAGCCCCCTGTGCAGGCTGGTGTCTGATCTGCCTGCGACACTTTCTGCTTTATCTGATTTTTTTTTTTATTAGACAGCTGTGATCTTCTCCCTTCAAACCCTTGTCACTGCCATTCGCAGGAATGTAAGTGATATGATTAGGGAACATGGCATCTCGTGTAATCAGTCATAATCACCATCTGAAGGTTTCAGGAACATGATGTACATGCCGCATCTAGGGCAAGCCCTAGAGCAGACACCAGGATGACAGAAGCCGGCTGGCATCTCTGCCCCATGTTTGCATGTCTCCTGGCCATGCACCCACCCTCTCACCCTCTAACTCAAACAGACCGAGCCTTCACGAAAAGGTCCAGCTCTTATCGAAGTGGTCTTCCCCTGAGAAATCTGTGAATTTGTAGCCGAGCTCCGTGGCTCACTCCTGTAGTCCCAGCTGCTCGGGAGGCGGAGGCAGGAGTATCACTGGAGCCCAGGAGTTTGTGACCAGCCTCAGTGATATAGTGAGACCCCATCTGAAAGAAAGAGAGGAAGAGAGGAAGGAAGGAAGGAAAAAGGGAGGGAGGGAGGAAAGAAGGAAGAAAGAAAGAAAGGAAGGAAGGAAAAAGGGAGGGAGGGAGGGAAGGAGGGAACGAAGGAAAGAAGGAGTAAGTCTGGGAATCGTTCTCTCTTTTGTTACATAAAAATTTTGCATTTTCTTTATCAAAATTCTGAGTAAGTGAATTTTCCAGATAAATCAAGAATTTATCTTTCAGCATTCACATAGTTTAACTTTCAATGCAATTTTTTTAAAAATTGTTTAAAACAGATTTTCTTGTTACTTAAAAATTGTATCTTGTATCAGAAACCTCCCTCTCTTTGTTAAAAAAGTATGCTATTATTTAAGGGTACTTGAGATAAAAGAACCCTCTTATGGTATGAAATGTTTCTTACTGTATGAAATAATGTAATGCTGTCGTCAGGATTTTTAAAGTTATGGGAATATTCATTCATCACATAATGGCCTATGGGGAAGTGGAAAAAACCTGTTATGGGACCCTGGCTCTGCCACTTTCTAGCTCTGTGATCTTGGACAAATTGCTCAACCTCTCTGAGTTTCTGTTTCTTCGTCTATGAGAACATACATAATTAAATAAGCCTCTGAGAGCCATCATGAGTATTTGTGCTACCCAAGATTCTTAATTGCCAATAAGAGAAAGAGACTATGTCTAATTTCAGTGGGAAAATAAATATTTGGAAGGATCTCAGGTAACTCATGGAATTGATGCAAAATATGGAAAACTGGGCAAAGAAAATAAATAGGAACAAAGAGGCTGGGCAGCGGGGAACACAGGAGAAGCCAGTTTGTTCAGTTAGAAGACCTCATTGGGCAATCCACCATCAGATATTCGATGCCACCACCATGGCACAACTGTGACATCAACACGAACAATCTCTAGTTGTCACTCAGCTGTCACAATCCTCCTTACACAGTGGAAGGCCACCTCATTGACAGAGAATGAGGCAAAGGGGTTGGCTCCTTTCAGAGTTCTTAGCGGAAAGCAGAATCCTACCTCTCCAAAACCCACACCATGGAAATATCTCTAACGAAGAATGAGTTTAGATGCTGGGCTGACAGTACACCTACTACAGAATCAAATGAGGCCATGTGTGTTAAGCATCTCTTAATAGTATCTGGCACATAATAGGTATTAAATAAATGTCACTTTTCTACTTCTAAGCCTTTTTCTTGGCTTGTTGATTTTGATCAAGTCTTTCTATATCTGCCCTTCTTTCTGAAATTGCTATTTTTTGTTTGCTGAGCAGGTACACAGGAGTACTAAACTGGTTAGAATTGTATGTAAACTAAAATATCTGAGTTCTGAGTGAGACATGGAAAGTTTTGAATAAAGTGAATAAAGAACTAAATAATTTTTAGAATATGTTTATACACTATTATGTGATGCTAAATTTAGATTCTTGCTTTTAGAGAGTTGAAATGTACTATTAGTAAATTCTGGATGTACCAGGTGAAGCTACAGCCAGTTTTTGTTCTTCACTTTCATTCTCTGAAAAACACTGATTGCAGAGGCAGAGCTGGGAGGCCTCGCGTACATTTCACCTCCGTTTGAATCTCAGGTTGGAGTTACATCTTCCCCCAGAGAACAGCTCTGAGAATGATACAAGACAATCTACGCACAAAGCCCCAGCCCAGGAGCTTGGCACTTTGTAGGTGAATTTTCATCAAGTGTTTCTCTTTCTCCTCACTCTTCAGCATGGGCTGAGCTCATAGTCTTTTCTTTTCTCTACAGGGATAAATTCAGGAGATTAGAAAACATCCCTTTGCTCAAACTGTACCCCCAACCAATTACATCAGAATCATCTAGGGGTGAAACCCAGGGCATCAGTATTTTTAATGCCACCAGGTGATGGCCCTGTGAGACCAGGCTGGGGAGCACAGTTCTCGACTTTCTCACCCCTTCTCGCAGTTTCTCTGAACACCTGCGTACAGGGGCCTGAGCCGTCCATCTCTGGCCCCTTCTCTCTTCACAGAGCCCATTAGGCCTATATTTTTAGCCACATGTAGGCAACTGATATGCCAGCCATGACCTGAAATTCAGTGGTTTCACATCTAAATTTGCTTCCTCCCCAGTTGCACCTGAGATATCATGGCTTCTCCATCCCTCCCTGTCTCTGTGCCTATCTCCACCCCTCTTCTGGTTACCAGGGCTCCAAATCCTGGATATGCTTTTTCTTCCCATCACCTAAGGAGCCACCAAGTTCTCCTTAAGTCATATCTGTCTTAATTAAACCTCACTCTTCAAAACCACATGCTACCTCCAATACGTCACACCTAGAGTTCACCTGCAGCTTTATTTCCCCCCAGCTTGAATGCACGTACAGGGACCCCGCCTCTAGCTTACTCTTTCTCAAACTTCACTTCCTTTGTAACAACTCCTACTGTGACTCTATCATGAGCCCTCTTTCCCATTGGTTAAAGTCTGTATTTCCAGTCCTATCAACTAAGGTCTTCGTAAGTACCAAAAACACTGTCTTACTCAGCCTATGAGTAATCGATATCTGTCAATCGATAATGAACATTGATTAGTTTGTAGATATTAAACAATATTGTCTAAATTCTTCAATCAGACGTCCTGTGTGAAAAAAAAAATCATTCTTCGTAGAGTTTTTGAAATCACTAACCTATTCTAAGCATTTACTATACGCCGAGCGTATCCACGTTTTTCAACCACTTTCATGTCATTATAGTCCTCATTTTATAGATGAGTAACTGAGACTTCCACTGGTTTGGAAACTAGTTCTCACAATTAGTTCAAGCCAAGACTAAAACTTGGTTCTCTTTGACTCCAGACCCCAAATCAGAGCCACTAAGCTCCAAGGGCCACTGAGTTTTAGACTAAGAAGGACCTTGAGGATGCTGCTCTGATGGTCTCATTTTTCCGATGAGGAAATGGGTTAACTCAATATTCTGTGGTCGTGCGGGTTGGAAGTGCCAGAGCCAGGACAGGAACTGGGGTATCCTGCCGCCCATCGTGTTGTGCTTACTCAGCACACAGACCCTTGAACAAACCAGTCCCACTGCCTCACGTGGCCTTGTGCCAGTCTTGTCACCTAAAATATCCTTGTTTTCCTTCTCTTCTTCCCCAAATTCTATGCCTTCCTCCAAAGCCATCCTGAAACTTCATTCCTTAAGTGTACTGAGCTCCACAAATTCCTCCTAGTTTTGATCTTTAGTGGTCCTGCCTGGGTTGGCCATTTCATTATTTAATCATGCGCCCTCTTGTATTGTTTCCTTTTTGTTTCTGATGAAGACTTTGTCTCCCTCAGGACATTTTGCAGATCTTCTGCAGAAACCATCTGATTGCTCTTGGGGTTCTCCCCAACATCAGTTATCCCAATAGCCTGGTGAGAGACAGAATAGGTATTCCAGAAATACATGTTAAATTGAATTGCATTTCTATTATACAATACTAACAGCCCTGATCATCAATAATATATGCTTTAAGCCCCTGTATTTATTTTATTTTATTTTTTTTAGCTCCTCAACAGTCAACTTGACACTGCACTTACTTTTCAATTGTATTTACAACTGTTCACTGCTCAGCATATTCAACAAGGATATCAGGGTAATGTTAAGACTATGTTCTCAGCTGTGTCAGGTGATAAGAAGGCCAGGGACAGCTGAACAAGTCTGGTTTTTTTAAGTCCTCTTCTTAAAATTGCCTTAAAATATTAATACTGTTTTATTTTCAAATATAAGTACAGTTCATGTTTTTGTATCAATTCCAAGATGGTTGGTTTAAAATTCACTTTTCTGAATTGGGTTGACTCAGGTCAAAGTTTAAAAGAAAAATGCTTATATGGATAAGTAGTTAGAGATTAAATCCATAAACAGCCCTCCATTTGCTAATGCTCTTTTGTCTTTACTGGTTTTCTGTTATGCAACAAAATAACTTGAAGTATGTGTTGATATCTAAATATCTAAATGCAACTTATAAAATTGAGTTAAGTGAAAAATGTGTTGTAGGGTAACAATTAGGGTAAGAATTAACAGAACATGTATAATATATAAAGGAAAGGATTCAAACCTAACAGCAAAATTCTATTCCAGCATCCACATTTTTCTCTATTAGAAGCTCCACAGGCTTCATCTCTCTATTTAGACAACAGCTTGTATTTCCTCCCTGTGTGTGTCTCTAGCTCTTCACAAAGAAATATTAACTACCTGCCTCAAGCTTGCACTAGGAAATTAACATAAGATATTTTCATTTGACCGTGATCACATGAAGCCCTCTCTAATCTCATTTGGCATATTATCCATCAGATTTATGGAAATTCTCAGTGAACTCTGACCCTGAAGTGTAACAGTTGCATAAACCGTATGTGAGATGCCACTGTGGTGTTCACAAGGTATACCCTTGACCTTGGCTGCTGGCTGACTCTCAGCCTGGGTCTACTAGTCACCCTGCAATCCAAAAGGGAATGCACGATGAAACCAGACTTCCAAACACATGACACAGGGGCTGATTAGCAGAGAGAGGGGTAAAAAGGAATTAATAATGAGGCAAATAAAGATAGCCAGAAACTGCAAACAGCAGGGAGTCCATTACCATAGAACTTGAAAATAAAGGAATAATAGAAAGCGTAGTCATCTAATTAAATATTTTTTTTCCTCTTCAATGATGTCCATTATTTAATCTCTTGACTTCTTCAGTCATTTGGATCATAATTTCAGCACAGTTATCAAAAGGAAGGTTGTGAAACTTTTAACAAGCCCATGATCTGGCCATGGTAAATAATATCTCACAGATGGAAAAAAAATTAAAAAGTCATTTGGCAGAAAGGTGCACAGTAACAAGATTGGTATTTGAAATCATGTTGATAAGCTTCAAACTAAGGCATGCTTTTTGAACCTTATCATCTCCCACGGCTGTGACATATCGGAGAGGAAGTAGGGAAAGGAGAAGTTACAGGAAAAATAATTATGAACTTCTTCCAAAATAAATAGCATTATCTGAAGAGGGCACTGCATAGTGTCTGTAGCTATCTGTGGTATCTAATCTACATTGGCAAATATTTTTGAGGCTGAAAATGTGATTCAGAGCCCACCTGGTTTAAATTCCTCTTCTGACACTCATCAGCATGTGTCCTTAGGACTATGGCTTAATCTTACTACACCTTGGTTTTCTCATGTTATAGACCTACCTAACCTTTTAGGGTTTGCATGAAGATTAAATAATTTATGCTAAGTGCTTAGCACTGGGCCTGGAATATAGTTAGTGCTCAATATAGTGTTAGTCTTCTCCCCTTCCTTTTCTTCCTCCTCCTTCTCCTCTTCCTCCTTCTTCTCTGTCCTCTTTTAGGCATCTTCGCTTCAAAATAGGGACATCATCTCCTGGCTCCCTTCCAATATGTGCCTAGGGAAGTGCAGCCACTACTTTGCATTTTCCATAATTTAAAAAATATTTTATCATAGCCAGGCATGGTGGCATGGGCCTATAGTCTCAGCTACTCAGGCTGCTGAGACAGGAGGATCGTTCAAGACCAGAAGTTCTGGACTGTAGTGTGGTGTGCTATGCTGATAGCGTGTCCACACTAAGTTCGGCATCAATATGGCGACCTCCTGGGAGCAGGGAACCACCAGTTTGCTTAAGGAGAGGGTGAGCTGGCTCAGGTCAGAAACAGAACAGGTCAAAACTCCCATGCTATCTGTAGTGGGATTGTGCCTGTGATAGCCATTGCACTCCAGCCTGGACAACATAGCAAGACACCATCTCTAAGGGAAAAAAAATTATCATAGACTTCTAGAACCACTGCTGGTTGGTATCAGAAGACCAACCTCCTCCCAACAGATGAGAAAACTGCGGCTCAAAAAAATTAAATGGCTTAACCCAAGAAGTAACCCAACAATTTACAACTTTCTAAAATAATTAAACAAAACAATTATTTCACCTCCACCTAGACATTATACCAGGAGTGGGGAATCTTTTCATGTTGGAAGGCCACATTAATTTAGCTGTAATCAAATAAGGGCACAATCAAGAAAGTTTAATTAAATATATTTTAAAATGTTCATTATTTTGTAAAAATCTACTATATATTTAATAATTTCAAAAAATGAAAACTATTTGTTAATTTTAACATTAACTAAATTTTAATGACTTTGTTGTGTCTGCTTTTTGCTTGAAAGTATTTGAATATTTGGTTGCAGCATGGAGGTCTGCTGTTTCAGTTGATCCTCTAGATGGGTATCAGTCATTTGTGACCTTGAGGGCTTCTTGATTTGGGTTAGGTAGGAGAATGTAGATTTGCAGCAATAAACAGTTGAAAAGCAAGAAAGCATTTTTCAGGCATGTTGTCAAAGGCGTGGATATTCTAATGTATTTTTCCATATTTCAATTGGATCTTTCTTAGCATCAAACAATGACTTTAAAATGTCATTTACTGAGAACTCAGCAATCCCATCTTTAGCTCTTTAAGTGCCTTGGTGATATCAACTAGGTGAGGCCGAAATGCTAATTTGAATGTGATATCATCATTCTCAACATAAGTGAACCTTTCGTAATATTCTCCATTTAATAGATCTATAACAGTTGTGTATTCTTCAAATGATTCACATATATTATCCTGATCATCAATGACTTTTGCTAACTGAGGAAAATGTTCATCCCAAATTTCCTTTTGAAGAAGAAGTGTTTTGAAACAAGATAGCTGTTTTCAAAATGCTTGGATTTTTTGCCACTTATAATATATAGATTTAGTTTTACCTTGCAAAGAAATATTTGAATCATTTTGATTTGACATGATATCACACAGAGATGCTGCATTCCTATAGAAATCTTCTTCCAATGATTCACATTGCTGATTCTGTTCTTCATAAAATGTAAACTATCTGTTCTTACGGAGATAAAATTTTAGCTAACACCTGTCCCAACACACTTTAGAATGATATGGCAAATTCACATTCAATACTTACCTCATCATTCAACTTTAGCATGTTATGAAACTGATGATGCCATGTTGCATTTGCAGGAATATGGTTAACAATACTTATAACTTGTTGCAAAGTGTCACTTAAAATAGTAGCTTTAGCACAGAGATTTTACT
>CAUYSK010110798.1:0-11870 GCA_963575035.1 Avahi laniger
TGGGATGTGGCAAAGTCATAACATGTAACCAAAATGTTTCTACCCCCATAATTTCTGGAAATAAAAAATAAAATAAAATAAAAAAGAGAAACAATTCTAAACTTCTGACTCCAGAATTGGTTTCCAAAGCAAAGAAAGATATTACTTAGTCAATGTGGGTCTAAGATCCTGGTATGGGTATTTAAGACATGTCAGATACAAAACAAGACACTTCATTGTAATAACAACATAAAATGCTTAACGAATGTGGAGTGGATAAACAAACTAAGAAATGTCATCATGATATATAATACTGTCAAATAAAAATGACAAAGGTGTAGAGTATTTCAACACATAAAAGTATATGTGTGAAATAGTGTTCAATGGAGAAAAACAGATTGCAAAAAATATACCCTGGCTTCAAATATGTTAAATGTGCATATATTATAAAAAAATCAGAAAACAATTTGAATTTATCTAAAATATTTAATGTTAATTAAATTGACATCTAGTTATTCAAGTTAATAATAATAACAGTAATGAAATGCCTAAAAAGAACTGAATGTGGTTTCTACCATTTCACTTCCATGGAATTATTTTTCTCTATTTTTCTGTAGTAATTGATTCAAATGACTATGTATAACTTTGGTTAGTGTGCTTCTGTGATTCACACATCTGGAAGCTTTTGTTTTATCCTGAAGCAAAAAACAAACAGGGATCCAAAAAGAGGTAGTCTTTGCTTCTGATGATTTCTTGAATCCAAACACTAAAACTATGATCCTTCACAACCTTTTCTTTTCTTAAGACTAGTATATTTCATAAATGCTATTCATTCAAAACATTTATTGGAGGATGTTGCAATATCTTTGTTTCATTTCTGATATATGCAATTTGTGTCTTCTCCTCTCTTTTTGTCAGTCTTGGTAGAATTTTGTCAATTTTATTGCTCTTTTCAAAAAGCCACTTTTTATTTCATTTCTTTTTTTATTGTTTTTGTTTTCAATTTCATTGATTTCTGGTCTCATCTTTATTATTTCTTTCCTTCTTTCTGCTTTGGGTTTATTTTGCTCTTCCTTTTCCAGTGTCTGGTGGGAGAAACTTAGACTACTGATTTACAACATTTCTGTATTTCTAATACAAACATTTAGTGCTATAAATTTCCCTCAGCACTACTTCAAACTAGACCCCACATATTGGACTATATAGTATTTTCATTTTCATTCACTGCAGTGTACATTTATTCCCTTTGAGACTTCTTTGACCCATGGATTATTTGGGATTGTGGTGTTTAATTTGAAATTGTTTAGGTATTTTCCTCTTATCTTTCTGTTTTGCATTTACAATCTGATTCTACTATGGTCAGAGAATAACATCCTATATGATTTCAATTATTTTAAATTTCAGTTTTTTTAATTACCTAGAGTATGTTCTATACTAGTCAATGTCCTATGGACATTTGAAAAAATATATATATTCTGCTGTTGTTGGATGAAGTAAGTGTTCAATGTGATCCTGTGGTTGACTTTGTCTATATCTTCAATATACTTACTGTTTTTTTCCGAATAGTTCCATCAGTCACTGAAAGTAGTATGTTGTAATCCCCACTATAATTGTGAATTTGACTATTTGCCCTTTTAGCTCTATCAGTTTTTGTTTTCATATATTTTAAGGCTCCATTGTTTGGTGCACACACATTTAGGATTAGTATAACTTTTTGGTGTATTGACCTTTTTTAATTTTTTTAAAATTTCAGGAAATGTTGAAGGTTACATATATTGCCTTTGCCCCACTAGAGTCACAACTTCAACTGTGCCCATCCCCCAGACGGTGTGCATCACACCCATTAGGTATGAATATACCCATCTCCTCCTCCCCCCTCCCACCTGCCCAACACGTGATGAATGTTATTATTATATGCGCACATAAATGTTGATCAGTTAATACCAATTTGATAGTGAGTACATGTGGTGCGTATTTTTCCATTCTTGGGATACTTCACTTAGTAGAATGGGTTCCAGCTCTATCCAGAAGAATACAAGAGGTGCTATATCACCATTGTTTCTTATAGCTGAATAGTACTCCATGGTATACATATACCACATTTTATTAATTCACTCATGTATTGATGGACACTTGGGTTGTTTCCACATCTTTGCATTTGTGAATTGTGCTGCTATAAACATTCTAGTGCAGATGTCTTTTTTATACAATGTCTTTTTTTCCTTTGGGTTACTCCCTTTTATCATAGTTTAATGGCTCTCTACCTCTAATGATTGTCTTTGCTTTAATGTTACCATTATGTATATTATCATAGCCAGTCCTTCATTAATTTGATAAATGTTTGCATGATATATCATTTTTAATCATTTTATTTTTAACTTCCCAATGTAATTCTATTTGAAGTGAGTTTCTTTTATTATTTTTAAAAATTTATATTTCAGTATATTTAGGGATATAAGTGGTTTTTGGTTACATGGATGAATTATATAGTGGCTATGTCTGGATTTTTAGTGTATCCATGAACCAAAAAGTGCACATTGCACCTAATAAGTAGTTTTTTTCTATTACCTCCTCCCATCCTCCCCACTTCTGAGTCTCCAGTGTCCATTATACTACTCTGTGCGGCCCTATGTACCCATAGCCTAGCTCCCACTTATAAGTGAGAACAGGTGGTATTTCTTTTTCCAGTCCTGAGATGCATCACTTAGGATAATGATCTCCAGCTTCATCCAAGTTGCTGCAAAAGACATTATTTCTTCCTTTTAAGTGGCTGAGTCATATTCCATGATGGTATATGTACCACATTTTCTTTATCCATTCCTTGACTGATGGACACTTAGGTTGATTCCATAACCTTGCAATTGCAAATTGTGCTACAATAAACATATGACTGCAGGTGTGTTTCTTATAATGATATCTTTTCATTTGGGTAGATGCACAGTAGTGGAATTGCTGGATCAAATGGTAGATACACTTCTAGTTTTTCGAGAAATTTCCACACTGTTTTCCATACAGGTTAACTAATTTGCATTGCCACAAACAGTGTATAAGCATTCCCTTTTCGCTACATCTGTGCCAACATCTATTATTATTTTTTGACTTTTTAATAATGGCCATTCTAACTGGGGTCAGATCGTATTTAATTATGATGTTCGTTTGCATCTCCCTAATGATTAGTGATGCTTAGCATTTTTTCATATGTTTTTTGGACATTTGTATCTCTTCTTTTGAAAAATGTCTGTTCATGTCATTTGCACACTTTCGGGTGGGGTTTTTTTCCTTGCTGACTTTTTTGAGCTCTTTGTAGGTTCTGGATATTAGTCCTTTGTTGAATGTATAGTTTGTGAATATTTTATTCCATTCTGTAAATTGTCTATTTACTCTAATGATTATGTCTTTTACTATGCAGAAGCTTTTTAGTTCTATTACCACTTGTTTATTTTTGTTTTTGTTGTATTTGCTTTTGGGGTGTTCGTCATGAATTTTTTGCCTAGGCCAAGGTCCAGAAGAATTTTTTCTAGGTTTTCTTCTAGAACGTTTATAGTTTCAGATGTTACATTTAAGTCTTTAATCCATCTCAAATTAGTAATAATTATTGTATATGTTGAGAAATAGGGATCCAGTTTCATTATTCTACATGTGGCTATTCAATTTTCCCAGCACCATTTATTGAATAGGAGGGTATCCTTTCCCGAGCATATGTTTTATCTGCTTTCTCAAAGCTCAGTTGGTTTTAGGTGTTAGACTTTACTTCTGGGTTCTCCATTCTGTTCCATTGATCTATGTGTCTACTTTTATACCAGTACCATGCTGTTCTGGTAACTAGTGAATTTATCATAGACAACACATAATTGGGTCACGTTGTTTTTATCTACTCTGAAAAAGCCAATTTTTGTCTTTTAATTAGTGTAGACTATTTGTATTTTAAATAATTATTCATATGTTAGGCTTAAGTACATCATTTTATTATTCATTTTCTGTTTGTTTCTTGTATTTCCTGTTCTTTTCTTTCTCTTTTCTTGTTTTTCTGTGAGTTAGATGAACAATTTTTAGAATTCCATCTTGATTCATTTATAGTATTTTTGAGTATATCCCTTTGTCTACTTTTGTTAGTGGTTATTTTATGTATTACAAAATACATATATAAGTGTTATGGGTTGAATATTTGTGTTTCCTTAAAATTCATATGTTGAAACACTAACCCTCAATGTGACTGTATTAGGGGATTATACTTTTGGGGTTTAGTTGCATAATAAGGGCTCCATCCTCATGAATGGGATTAGTGCCCTTATAAAAGGGACCTCAGAAGGGACTCCAGAAAGCTCTCTTGGTCCTCTTTGTACCAGATGAAAATGCAAGAAAAAGTCAGCAGTCTGAAAACCAGAAAGGGTCCTTGGATAAAGAAAAACACTCAAATGATGATCTCAATAGAATCAGAAAAAGTATTTGAGAAAATTCAGCATTGCTTTTTGATAAAAACACATAGCAAACTAGGGATATAACGAAACTTTCTCAATATGATAAACATCGTCTACAAAACCCCCACATCCAGCATCACACCTAATAGAAAAAGACTGAAAGTATTCCTCTAATATCAGTAAAAATCCCAAGATACAAAAAACAAAGATATTTTTGTATTCTAGAAATGAACACTCTGAAAATAAAATTAGATTTCCATTTACAATAGGAAAAAACATTTTGGGATAAATTTAACCAAAGAAGTGCAAGATATATACTGAAAACTACAAAACATCACTGAACAAAACTAAAGAAGATATAAGTAAATTAAAAGATATTATGTGCCTTTAGATCAAAAGACTTGCTATTGAATAGGCCCCACATGTACTCACCATCAAATTGGTACTAACTGATCAACACTATGGTGCTCACATGGTAATAATATTCTTTAGGGATTAGGGAGTTGGGGGGGATAAACTCACAACTAATGAACGCAGTGAACATTGTAGAGGGGAAGGGCGTGTCTCTAATCCTCGCTTGGGTGATCTTTCCAAAACATGCAAATTATTTTTATAGTAACAACTCATACTGCGTGCTCATTTTATTGTTTTAATAACAGCAATTTAAATTAGGTAATTAAAATAAATAAACATGTCTAAACAAGTTTAGGGACCATCCTAACTGACTCTTGGAAAGCATGCAAATCAATAGGTGGGAACAGGCATAAACAGAGCATTTACTGCCCTCTGAGAACCAGTGAATACATTTTATAGAAGGGATGGAGAATAATCACTAATTTAACAAAGAGGTTAAGTGACAGTTGGCTAAGATGAATTTTATACATGATATCTACAGGATAGAAAAATAGAAGATGTTAAAACCAGCCATAACTCCAATTATTTCCATTTTAGTGTATTTTATTTCAATCTTTTTTTTCACATATATGCCTTTACTTATTTTGGTTTGCAAAATCGGAATATAACTGGTAGCTACTTAAATGTATTAAGCATTTTCATTTTGCTGGGCAATATATAAAATATTTCATGTTTTATTTTATTTAATTATAGCAACGTTTTAACTTAGCAATATTATTATCCTTATTTTACAGTTGAAGAAACTGATTGATACATGGAGAAATTAAATAACTTCTCCAGGGTCATGGTCTATAAGGGAGGGGAGACAAGAATTGTATGAAGAAAGTGAGTACAGAATATATAATTTTACCTGTTCATAATACTTTCTAAATTGTAGCTAGCGTTTTGTCACAGAAAAATATATCATAAAACCTTTTTCATTTTATTAAATATATCTCTACTTCTATATTCATTATATAAAGTAAGCTAATTTATATCACATTTTCCTATTATGGATAATTGAATTATTTCTTATTTTCACCAATATAGAAATACCATAGTGCTTTGTAGTAAAGATGGTACAGTAAGTTCAAGCTTTTATATAATTATACTCTAAAAACAGAGCAAAGATGAAAGCAATTATGAAAAGATAAAATAAAAAATTCATGGTTAGGCTCAGAAACAGACCAAAACAAAAAATTTCTGTGGATCTAAAACAAAACTGAATTATCAATTATTAAGTGGAGCTGAAGCCAAAGGCTTAATTGGCTCCAAGTCTGCGCGTTCCAGTGGCAGCTGGGTGTTCAGCTCCTGTGAGTGATGAGGACTAAAACTGCACCACTCAAGACTGGAAATCTCAGCCAAGTTCATGGCTAGAAATGGAGGCTAGAGTGAAACTCTCCCTCCCACTTATAAAGTTAAGCTGAAAAATGCTGCCTGAAGAAACATATTAATAAACATATACATCGTGACCAAGTACAGTTTTCTCCAGGATGCAGGGACAGTGCCACAATACATAATGTAATAACATAATAAACAAAATTAACAAATAAAAGGACAAAAGCATATATTTACATCAATAGATGTATATAAAAGCATTTGATAAAATTCAATACACATTCCTGCAGAAAACTCTTAGAAAACTTGACTAGAAAGGAATTTCCTTAACCTGATAAATAGGATCTGTTAAAAATCTGTCACCAAATATCACACTAAGTGAAGATATTTTCAAGCATTTTAATTAAAATCAGGAACATGTCTGGATAACTTTTATTGAATATTTATTGATAAAATCTAGCCAACACAATAAAATATGAAAAAACAGGATCAAGATTTTGAAAGGAATGGGAAAAAAACTGTTTTTATGTAGATACTAATGATGTTAGTATCTACATAAAAAATTTAACATGAAGTAAAGTCCTAAGTGTGAATTACATAATTTTAAAATTTTGAAGGAAATTTTTAGGAATATCTTTAGGAAATCCTTCTCGAATAATAATTACACAGCAAAACTTGAACTGATAAATTTGACAATAATAAAATTTAAAATTTGTGTATTCAAAAAGACACCATAAAGTTAAAAATTAAGCCAAAAGGGGCCGGACCTGGTGGCTCACGCCTGTAATCCTAGCACTCTGGGAGGCCGAGGTGGGCGGATTGTTTGAGCTCAGGAGTTTGAGACCAGCCTGAGCAAGAGCGAGACCCCTCCTCTACTAAAAATTAGAAAGAAATTAATCGACCAACTAAAAATATATAGAAAAAATTAGCCGGGCATGGTGGCACATGCCTGTAGTCCTAGCTACTCAGGAGGCTGAGGCAGAAGGATCACTTGAGCCCAGGAGTTTGAGGTTGCTGTGAGCTAGGCTGACGCCACGGCACTCACTCTAGCCGGGGCAAAAGAGTGAGACTCTGTCTCAAAAAAAAAAAAACAAAAAAATTAAGCCAGAGACCACAGAAATTATATCTAAATTCGTATCATTGAGAAAATACTAGTATAAAAATATGTATAGCATTCCTATAAATAATCAACCTTATGAAAAATTTGAAGAGGAGTACAAATAGTGAATTAATTTTAAAAGATTCCTGAATGTTTTATAAACATATGGAAAGATGCACTTTCTCATTATTAATCAAGGAAATGCATGTTAAAACAATGAGATTTCATCCCACATAAGTTGATTGACAAATATTAAAGATATGATATATCTTTATTATACGAGTGTTGATAAAAGTATGGAGGGACAGAAATACTTATACATTGCTTGTGGACATATAAATTATTACAACACATTAGAAAGCAAATTGGAAGTGAATTCACTGAAGATGCATGTATATTAATTTCAATTCTAGGAGTATACTTTAAATAAAGGTTTCTTAGCCTAAGCACTATTGACATTTTGGGCTAGATGATTATTTGTTGTGGTAACTGTTTAATATATTGCAGGATATTTAGCAGAATTCCTGGCCACTATCCACTAGATACTAGTACCACTTGCCACCACCAATTGCAACAACTCCAAATATCTCCAGATACTGTCAAATACCTTTGGAATATGGAGGGCAAATCATCCTTGATCGAGAACCATTGGACTAGAGAAGAAACTTGCAAAACTCTCACATGTACAAGGAGATACATTTTTTATGGATTGAATTATGTCCCCCACAAATTTATACATTAAAATCCTAATGCCTAGTACCTCAGAATGTGACCTTATGTGGAAATAGGGTCATTGCAGATCCAATTAGACAAGTTAAGATGAGGACATTAGGGTGGGCCCTAATCCTATATGATTGGTGTCCTTACGTAAAGAGGAAATTTGGGCAAAGGCAGGCATAAAGGGAAGACAATGTCAAGAGATAATGGGAAAAGATAGCCATCTATAATATTATACAAACCAAACAGAGAGGACCTAACACATCCTTCCCTCATAGCCTCAGAAGGAACCAAACCTGCTGACACACTTATTTTGGACTTTTAGCCTCCAGAACTGTGAAACAATACATTTCTGTTGTTTAAGCCACCTGATTTGTGGTATTTTGTCACAGAAGCCCTAGGAAAATAATACACATGCATAAAAATGTTATTGCATAACTGTTTACAAAAACAAAATGTAGCATCTATATAAAGTCTATCAACAAAGAATGAAAAAATTACATGTAGCACATTTATATTTTGGAAAACTAGGCAGAAAATAAAATAAATGAACTAGAGATACATTTAAAAAAACATAATATTGAGTAAAAATACAATGTGTAAAATACTTTTTAAATTATTTAATAATTTGCATAAGGCACAGAAATGTGCAAAACCTTACACAAACAAATGAAAAAAATTAAAATACTAAACAAAAATTCCAGATAGTTGATAGCCTCTGGGGAGAGAAGGAAGGGAATCAAGTCATAAAGGAATAGATACTGAATGTGAATCATCTCTATTTTTATTGTATTAAAGAATCTGAAGCAAATATGGTGAAATATTGGGATTTGTTAAAGCTATTTATTGATTCTGTAAGCGCTCATTTATTTTTCTCTATATTTTAAGCCGCAAACATCTCATGTAATTTTTTCTCATATTAATCCTTAAGAAATATTTCTAGAATTAGTGTAGCTGGATTAAAGCTTGTGAATATGTTTAAGGCTTTTGATACATATTTTCAAACTGCCATTTTTAAGTTTGCACCAATTTACATTTCCAGTAACAGTATATGTGACAGACGGTTTCATATATTCTTAACCATAATGGTATCACCATTATTTTTATTTTTTAAACATTTTTCTCCTCTTAATTTTTTGAGACATCTCATTATTTATTTATTTATTTATTTTTATTTCAGAATATTATGGAGGAACAAATGATTTGGTTGAATGGATTGCTTTTGCACTGCTTGAGTCAAAGTTATAAGTGTGCTCATCACCCAGATATTGTACATTGTACCCATCCCTTCCGGCCCCTTCCTGCCTACACAATTTCCATTAGGTTTTACTTCCATCTGTATGCATGAGTGCTGATCAATTAGTTTCAATTAATAGTGAGTATATGAGACATTTGCTTTTCCATTCTTTTTCCATTCTTTGGATAATTCACTCAGGAGAATGGTCTTCAGTTCCATCCAGATTGTTGCAAAATATATTAATTCATTTTTTATGGCTGAGTAGTACTCCATGATATACATATACCATATTTATTAATCCATTCACAAATTGAAGGGCACTTGAGTTGATTCCTCATCTTTGCAATTTTGAATTGTGCAGCAATAGATATTCTAGTGTAGGTGTATTTTTGATAAAATGACTTATTTTCCTTTGAGTAAATACCCAGTAATGGTATTGTTGGGTCAACTTTTAGTTCTTTGAGGAATCACCACACTTTTTCCATAGACATTGCACTAGTGTTTAAGTGTTTCTATCTCTCTGCATCCATGCCAGCATCTGTCGTTTTTGGGACTTTTTGATAAAAGCCATTCTCACTGAGGTTAGATGATATCTCATTGCGGTTTTGATTTCCATTTCTCTGATGATTACTGACATTGAGCATTTTTCCATTTGTTTATAGGCCATTTGTCTATCTTCTTTTGAAAAGCTTCTGTTCATGTATTTTGTCCACTTTTTAATGGGGTTTGTTTGATTTTTTCTTGCTGATTCACTTGAGTTCTTTGTAGATTCTGGTTATTAGCCCTTTATCAGATACATACCATGTGAATCATTTCTCCCATTCTGTAGGTTGTCTATTTGCTCTGTTGATTATTTCCTTGGCTGTGCAGAAGCTTAATTTAATCTAGTACCATTTATTTATTTTTATCATTGTTGTGATTGCCCTTGAGGTCTTATTCATAAATTATTTGCTGAGGCTGATATCTGGAAGAGTTTTTATAAGATTTCCTTCTAGAATTCTTATGGCTTCATGTCTTAGATTTAAGTCTGTTATCCATCTTGAATTAATTTTTTTGTGAGTGATGAGAGAGATGGATCCTGTTTCAATGTTCTGCATGTGGCTATCAAATTTTCCCAGTGCCATTTATTGAATAGGAATTCTTTTCCCCAGTGTGTATTGCTGTCTACTTTGTCAAAGATCAGATGGCAATATGTGGGTGGTTTTATATCTGGGTTCTCTGTTCTGTTCCACTGGTCTATCTCTATTTTTGTGCCAGTACCATGCTGTTTTGATTATTAGATTTCATAATTAAATTGATGAAAATGGCTACTCAATGTTCTTTCAATCTATATTTTTATATTAATTTCACTCCTGGTAATATTTGATGTGTATGTTTTAAGAGAAGCCACTTGTATATTTTATTTTGTGAGTTGTCAATGCATATCATTTGCCTATTTTTAATCAACTTTATTGAGGTTTGATTTATGTTTAAGGAATTGTCACGTTTTAATTTTAAAGTTCTGTGAGTTTTGACAAATGTATTCACTCACACAACCACAGCAGTCAACATATAGAATATATCTGTCACCCTATAAAGTTTCCTCATTCCCCTTGGAAGTTATTTCCCTCACCCCACCCCAGGCAAGCATTTATCTTATTTATATCACTACAGATTAGTTTTGTCTCTATTTGAACTTTGCATAATGACATCATACTGTGTGTGCTCTTAATTGTCAGGCTTTTTTTTCTCAGCCTAATTTTTTTTTCTGAGCACTAATTTTTAAAATCTGTGTGTCTATTTTTCCTTTTATTTATAAATGTTCTTCATAGACTAAAATATTAACCTTTTGCATGCTCTATGAATTATAAAAATTTACGCAAATTTTCCCTTGCCTTTTTAAATTTACTTAACATTTTACACGTGTACACCTTCATAGTATATATCTGATAAATAATATTAATACTTTCCTTTAAATATTCTGTCTTTTCATAGAATATGCTTAGATACCTTTGAAAACCTAAAACCAGAGTTTTGTCAGTGTTCAAAGGAGTGGGTAGGGAAAATGACTCCAGTGCACTGTGTCTTACTATATTTGAATGGTGCCTCCTGGAAGAGTTGGTTTTCCGAAGAGTTGGCTTTGTGTTTTAGAGGATGCTTCTTCCTCACTTCAAGATCAGTTAAACAGTTTTCAAAAACTCCACTCAGAGTGCTTGGTAAGAATACTCTGTCACTCAGAGAAACACAGGGAACCAATGCCTAATTCATACTTGAAAAATCTAAAGGGTGAGAAGTTTGCTAAAGGGCCTGTAGCAACAGAATAGAGGGCTTCAAATTGGGAAATAATGACATGGGTAGCAATAACTAATCAAAATAATACATGTTAGTGACAAAATACCAAATGTATGAAAAAAAACAACAACATAAACCCAATGAGCCTCAATGCCAACTTAATATAACACCAGTCATATAAGGCATTTGCTGCACCTTTACCTCTCTACTGCTTGAGAACTGCAGCACTAGAAAAGCCAAAAACCACAGTTTATAAGCTGTAAGAAAAGTATTAGAAACTCAGCCACAAAAAAAAAAAAAAAACTAACAGACAAACAAAAACAATGGTGATCCAGCACCTCTTGTATTATCCTGGATAGAGCTGGAGCCCATTCTATTAAGTGAAGTATCACAAGAATGGAAAAACAAGCACCACATG
>CAUYSK010110799.1:0-16627 GCA_963575035.1 Avahi laniger
GAATTTATGAGGAACAATTTGAAAAATGGACAGTTTTTTAGTTTCGTACATCTGGAGTTTGATGTAGTTGCTTTATGAATTTATTTAAGTGAAGTCCACCTGTATTTTCTCCTCTCTTTATCAAATGGTTGCTTCTGCTAAAAATCCACTTGGTAACCATGTACAAATGAAAATGTGTTCCTAAACTGAGGCATTATGACCGTGAGAAAGAGCTATAAATGATAATAGAAAATTCAGAATAAAAATTCAGGCAAAAACTGAGCAAGTAAAACAAGCCAAATTTGTATACTTAACACTACAGGCAATTGGAGTGTATTTCAATCCAAACAAAGATCTTGCTTTATGAAGACACAGAGCTAATTAATCTATGTCAAATTGTTTTTTAAATACTTGCCTTTTGGTGTAATTCAAGTTCGCTGTTGCAGGAATTAATCTATCTCTCCTTTGCCACTTGTAATTGTCGACTTGACAAGCATTTACTTTGATTTTTTTGTAATACAAATTGTTTGTGGTGCAAAATTAACATCATTAGACAAAATATCACCCTTTGGGTGAAAACACTGAGCATTTTTACCTCTTTAAGTGTCAGCCTAAACTCTCCTGACTGATGTATGGTGCTGTTCTGTAGAAGGTCTCTGGCTGGTCAAGTATTCCCTGTACTAATATTCAGAAACACAGCATAGTTACACCTGAGGGCTAGGGGGATGTGTGTGTGTGCGCGTGCGCACACGCACGTGCGCACACTTGTACACACAAGCTTGCCGAATTGGCTGGATAAAAATACATATAAACTTTTTCTACCCCATAAATTGCAACTTTCAAAAACATTCAGGTACAATCGATTTAAAATTTATTCACTAATTAATTCAATAAGCATTTATTGAGCATACTGTGTGTTCAGCAGTACGGCTTTAAACACTGGAATACAAAGGTGGGTGAGAAACTCAAGGAGTTCGTGACATTGTGGAAAAATTAGCCAGGTAAATAAGTAATTGGAATCCATGGTACAGTGTCACAAATAATAAGTACAGGTAACGACATCAGCAGGGATCAGGGAGGGAGGGAGATTTAGAGCAAGCATCATAGAGGAGGATGTGCTTGTGTTAGGTCTTGAAGGATACATCCATCAGGTGCCAAGGTGGTATTCCAGACAAGGAAAGAAAATGCTAAAAGGCACAGAGTATGAAACACTCATGGAGTGTTCAAGGAACTTAAACACTGAGTGCTTCTGCAGACAGAGGAGCCTGAGATACTAGAGAGGCAGCCCTTCTTCTGGTCATCTTGGACTCCAAGAAGGGACAACTGAGGCTATAGCAACAATTGGCCATCTTTGCATTAAGATTTTAGGACTTTATGAAAACCCAGGGGTCTCAGATAATTTCTGAAGCTGCTTGGGATTCTACAGCTAGGATTGATTTGTTCATTTGGGATTAGACTTGGCTCTATTTTCCCTTCCCAGGAAGACGTTTATCTTGATCTCTTTATCCATCACCAATTGTGCATTGTCCTATGTTAACCACTATGCAGTTTCCACTTCACAGTCGATAGGTACCAAATGTTTGTTGACTGAAGTGTTGTCGAATCGTTATAAAAATGAGAACTAGTACTTTGCTTCAAGGAACTTCCAGTCTTGTTGGAGAGAGAAACTATAAACATAAAAAGGACTCACAATGTAAGACTTAAGTAATGGTTACATGCAAAGGAGATTTGACATAATTATTATAAATTCCAAAAGATAAAGTTGACCCAAACTTAATTAGTATACATAGAAATATTATTCAAGGTCCTAAAAATGGGTAGGAACACTATATTCTACTATATATAGAATATGGTGTCCAATTTTAGTAACTAGTCTTTAAATAGGACATTGATAAACTAGATTTAGACCAGAGAGGTCAAGCCTGATAGAGAATGGTGTATGCAATTATTTTTTTAGGGTCAAAGGTTATAATTAGTTTTAGGTCATTAATATATATTGCAATACTGATTTCCGAAATAGCTGTACTAATTTACACTCTCACATGCAGTATACAAATGTACTTATTCCATCATCTGGCTATTGTACTTTTTAAAGTTTTTAAGGGGACAGTTTAGTCAGGATGAGATCATTTTCATTGTAATTTGCATTTCTTTGTTTACTAGTGAGGTGGAACAATTTTCATTTGTTTAATAATGATATATTTTCTATTGTGTGAAGTCATTTTCTTGCTGGCACCGTTATCCAAAAGAAGGGCAAGAAAAGGTTATTTTGCAAATAAGGAAAGAATGGAGAGAGAAATGCAAGACATTGATGCTGTATCAGTATCTTTTCGGATTGTAGCTTTTTGCAGCAAGTGAAAGAAAACCTCACTCCAAGTGGCTTAAATAAAAAAGGAATTTTGGTAATTTATTCAACTGAGATGTCCTGACGGTAGATTTGACTTCAGTTACAGCTTAGAGCTCAAATTATGCAACCAGGACTCATTTCTGGATTCTGTGCCTCTTCATTTTGATGTAGTAGCCCATCTTCAACCATCTTCTTCAACCATCTTCTATGGTTGTTATGTAGCTGGGGCAGTTCCCATATCCTTTAATTCCAGTTTAAGTTTCAGATGGAAGAGTAGAGTCTCTTTCCTAATCTCATTGGTCTGATTGGGTCACCTGAACACCTTGAACCAATCACAGTGGCAGTGGGAATGTGGCATTTTGATTGGCTCAGGCCTGTGCCACATGCTCCACTGCTAAGCTGAATTGGAACTTCACCTTAAACACTAAGGCTGAGAGAGGAGGATTCCCCAGAAAGAACTGAAAGTAAAGAGAACAGCACTTAAAATATTCCAGGATCATCACAGAGTCATTGTTTGCAAACGATGGAGTTTGGTGAGTTATAGGTGGAGATGCAGGGGCCCCGGGATAAATTGCCTTTTGCTCTACCTGGCCTCAGGCTGCCCCTGGTTGAGCTGTGCCCTTCCAGTGGGCAGAAGGAACAGGCCTGCTGTGATCTTCCAAATGCTTAGATTCCTCCCTCGTATGTCGGCCTGTCAGGGTGTGCTTTGTCTCCTTTTGCCCCCCCCCTCCCTGGAGCCTTCTTAAATCCATTGGTTCCCAGTTCGATCACAGCCCCAGAGCTCTGAAGGAGGTATCTGTGGAGACAAAAGCCTGCAGACCTTTGATGCGATGGTTACTAAGCTATTGTTTCTCCACTCAAACTCATCTTTGTTACTTAGCTTTTTGGTACTGGGACCGGAACTCTGCAAACCACATTTCCCCTTTGCTGGTTGGCTCCCAGTTAGACTTTGCCAACCAGGGAGAAGAAGCCGGAAGGAGATGCAAAGCTGGCGAGGAAGAGGGGCTCGCTCCTTCCTGTTTCTGCAGCCCCACAGTGCTTCTGGTCCTTGGCAGTGACACTTGCTTCTGGTAACGGCAGTTGGTTCCAGTTTGTAGTTTTTCTAACCCTCTCAAAACCTGCCTCATGATGTCTTCTCAGAGACATCAGCCTGGAATGCCTACATCCCGGCTCTGCTGTGCCTGCTAAACTCCTGAGAAGGCAGCACCAGCCAGGCAGCATCCTCTCCTCAGAGGTTTCGGCTTGATCTCGCCATCGCTCTTCCCCCAAGCTTATACATTGTAATAATACCAACCTCTTCTCTTTTTTTTCCCCCAGCTCTTGAAGTGGTAGCCGCTTCCTGCAGTTACTATGCTGGTGTTACCTCAGTGTCTCCCTTTGGTCTTCAATCTTCTGATACCCGGCTAACAATTCTTTACATTAAGTTATTTTTTGTTAAAATAATCGATGCAGTTTCTATTTTCTGACTAGACTCTGATTGAAGCAGTCCTAGTCCTGGTCTACCTGCATTGTCCTCTCATTGTTCAAACTAAGCCTGAAGATCATCCTGATAGAAAATTAATAGTGACTTCCCATTTCCCTTAGGGTAAAGTCCAAACGTCTGAGTCCTGCCTGATTTTTACGGTTGCGTCTCCTGCTGTCCCAAGCTCGCACCTTACGCTCTGGGCGCGTGGGACTTCCTTAAGTTCTTCCAGTGTGTCATGCATGCTCTGTCACCATCAGACCATTGAATGAATGTGCAGTTCCTTCTGCTAAAAACACTGATATCTTCTACCCTTTTACCCGGGCAACTCATGTATCACTCAGGCACCATCAGAGATATTTCCGCTGGGAAGTCTTTCTTGGCTTCTCCTCCTTTCCTGCAGTATCCTGTACTGATGGCATACATTGTTCCTTTATCTGTTTCTGTCAGTGGACTGCAGGCTGCTTGAGAGCAGTGCCTGCAACCCAACAGGTAGCTTAATAAATATTTGACAGGCACTTCCTTAGAAAATTTCCATGATTTCTTTTTACTTCTTCGGATCAAGGACAAAACTCAAGCTACCATTACTGCTGATGCAAATCATGCCCTGGATGATTACTGAGGGTTTCATCTCCATCCAGAGGACAAGCTAATGTTGTGAAAATTGCCAAAGTGGGACTAGAGGGCAACAAACAGAATGCCTTAAAGACCTGGGATGTCTCTGAGGCTGCCGTGTGTCATTCCAGTGATGAAGGTGGACAGGGATCAGCTATTGATGCACTGGGTTAAAAGCCTTCCCATCACCCAGAGCAGCTGGAAGGCATCGTGTCAAAGACAAGCAGCAGAAGAAAATGAAACCTTGTCAAGCCCTTGCACATATGATTTCAGGATGCTAATGAGAGGTATTGGATCAGAGAGGAAGACTGTGCCTGCTTTTCTGAGGCTGCACCATGCAATGAAAAAACAGAGTTGGGAGTCTGAACCTGGTTCATATCTTGGCTTTGCCTCTAGGTCCTTTGGTAGATAAGGACCTTGATGAGATTCTTAGTTTACTAATCTGTAAAATGGGACTAATAGCATTGACTTCACCTTATTCATCTGTCTATTTCTAAATAAGGTAGTTGATTTAAAATATCTAGCACAAACTTGGGAAATACTGGTAGTTTGTGGAAACTGATTATATTGACAGAGGTGATCCCACTTATTTATTCATTTATTCATTCAAAAAATATCGTTGAGCATCTCCTAAGCTAGTGATACATAAGCAAATAAATCAGAAAATGTCCATCCCCTCATGGAGTTTCTACTGGAAAGAGACAATATGAAAAGATAACACTTCAACAAAAGAATAACAATTTTGTCAGTTGACTTAATAACATTCTTTATAGCACATTTTTGTCCTGATCCAGGATCCAGTCCAGGATCACACGTTGCATTTAGTTGTCATGTCTCTTTAGTTGTCTTTATTCAAGAATATTTCCTCGGCCTTTCCTTGACTTTCCTGACAAGTGCGTATTTTGAAGAGTTCAGACCAATTGTTTTGCAGAAAATCTCTCAATTTGGGTTTGTCTGGTTATTTTTTGACAATGTGCTTTGCAAGGCCATGCAGCCAGCAATTGGCAGAGCTAAGACTGGGACTCAGCCTTCCTGACCCCGTATCTTGTGCTCTTTCCTTTTAAAAGCTGCCAGGAGACTTGGAGGTCAGAAGACCCCATAGCTCTAACCCCAGAACAGTCCTGTTAACAGAGCCAGCTTGTTAAATAACAGCAGTACTGACCTGGTAATAATCAGAGAGAACACCTCTTTGCAGATTAACCAAGCAATTTTCTTGGTCGTCATCTAGCATCTCTCGGTCTGAATAACAATTTTTTAAAAATGTGTAGTTATTTTATTACTTTTTTGTCTTCTTCTCTCAAGGTAATAATTTGTCCAGCTTTAATAGAACAGCTGGAAAAAACATTAGGAACATTAGACCAAATGCGGGTAAAATGCCCTAAGACCATTTCAGTTCTATTATAATGCATTTTTTCAAAACTATAGGACACTGAACAAAATGTACTAAAATTAAAAATCTTTTTTTATTTGGAAAACTCTTTTTAAAAGCTGAACAATTGCTGCAGCTAATCTGTAATTTACCCAAATGTTGGGTACTTTATAATGTTGACATGCTAGGAGTTAGCTCACTAAATTTTCTCCAAGAAATGGGGGAGACAAAGGGGCAAGTAATTGGTGCTCTGAGCCCGTGTTCTGCTTCCCATTTCATTAGTTGGACCGCAAGCATATTTTAAAATTTGTCCAGATGTTATTTTGAAAAAAATCAAATAGGCTTCGAATCAGCCCTAAATGAACTCTGCCTTTTCACAGCTTTCTCACTTCTAGCTGAGCGTTTCTTCTCCTGCTGTTCCAAAAGTGGGATTTGGAGGGTGTCACCAGGTCGGGCTGGGGAAGACCCTTGCCCCATTTAGATCTTGTTGCTCCTGGGCCTGAATGATGGGACTGGGTAGTAAGGGGAACTTTCACATATTATATATCTTATTGATGAGATGGGAAACGTGCAGGTGGATTGCTTATTTATATTATGAATATTCATTCAAAATTATCTATTGAACACCCCTGTTATAGGCCAGACACCATACTAGGTGGTGGATTTAAAAATGAATAACTCAGACACGGTCCCTACCCTCGGGGAATTTACAATCTTGTGTATGTGGGGTTTGGGGGAGGCAATCATGTAAGCCAAGCACAGGATGCTGCAGAAAGGCACATAACTGACTTAGGAGGGAGGTAAAGCAGGTGGGTTTAAATGCGTAATTTGCTCTGTAGCAGACACTTTGACCTCACGGTAAAGAACAAAGGCAGAAGAGAAAAACTTGGCTTGTTGAAGAAGATATACATCACCATGCTGCCTACTCCTGTTTAATATGGAAAACTAATGGCAAAGAACTTTTCAAAGAATGGTGATATCAGAGACCATGGTGAACAAGGAAAGCTTAGAGGAGGCTCTTCACAGCACTCTGAGATGAAAACTGTCTGGGATAGGAAAGCTGAGGAGCTTGAAGATTTTTTTTTTTTTTTTTATCCCCTCCTCTGGGTGACCCTCTGCAGAGGGTAAGTGGCTTTTCCCTGTGGGTAAGTGGCTTTCTGTCCTCCTCCATACACTGAGCCTCCTGCCTTTTACAGTGGTATTTACTTACTATTTATTATAGGCAATTCTTCTCTCTGTCTCTCATTTTGTTTTTGTTTTTATTTCAAAGCATTAAGGGAGTACAAATGCTTTTGCTTTGTTTTTGTACTGCTTGAGTGACGGCTGTAAGTGTGCCCATCACCCAAATACTGTTCATTGTACTTGTTAGTAGTACCTCTCCCCACTTCCCCCTGCCCTTCCTTGATTTCCACTGAGTTGTACATTCCTCTGTGCACATGTGTGCTCATCAGTTAGTTCCAATTTAATAGCAAGTACATGTGGTGTGTGTTTTTCCATTCTTGGGATACTTCACTTAGGATAATGGTCTCCAATTCCATCCAAATTGTTGCAAAAAGCATTAATTCATCCTTTTTCATGGCTGAGAAATACTCCATGGTGTATATATATACCACAATTTGTTAATCCATTCATGAATCGATGGGCAGTGGATTGGGTTGATTCCACATCTTTGCAATTGTGAATTGTGCTGCAATAAGCATTCACTCAAGTGCAGTTGTGTTTTTGATAAAATTACTTCTTTTCCTTTGGGTAAATGCCCAGTAGTGCGATTGTTAGATCGAATGATAGATCTACTTTTAGTTCTTTGGGGAATCTACTGTTTCCCATAGAGGTTGTACTAATTTGCAGTCTCACCAACAGTGTATAAGCATTCTTTTCTCTCTGAATTCATGTCAACATCTATTGTTTTTGGACTTTTTAATAAAAGCCATTCTAACAGGCATAAATTGATATCTTATTGTGGTTTTAATTTGTATTTCCCTGATGATTGGCGATGTTGATAATTTTTTCATTTGTTTATGGCCATTTGTCTATCTCCTTTTGAAAAGCTTCTGTTCATGTATTTTGCCCACTTTTTTTTTTTTTTTGAGACAGAGTCTTACTCTCTTGCCTGGGACGAGTGCCATGGCATCAGCCTAGCTCACAGCAACCTCAAACTCCTGGGCTCCAGCAATCCTACTGTCTCAGCCTCCCAAGTAGCTGGGACTACAAGCATGAGCCACCATGCCCAGCTAATTTTTTCTATATATATTTTAGCTGTCCAATTAATTTCTTTCTATTTTTGGTAGAGATGGGGTCTCGCTCTTGCTCAGGCTGGTCTCGAACTCCTGAGCTCAGAACGATCCACCCACCTCGGCCTCCCAGAGTGCTGGGATTACAGGCGTGAGCCACCGCGCCCGGCCAGTATATTAAGTTCTTTAGTATAATGTACTTTAGTTTCTCTATGCATAAAAGTGGGAACTTAAAAATACAAACCTCTAGATTAGTGTACAGTATAGGTTCAGGGACAGAGAGCACTTTTTAGCAAGTATCCATTCTCAGAAAGTGCTTTTACAGTTTCTACCTTTCATTATATTGAATTGATCCCTTCATTGTTTACTTTTCAGTGTTAATTTATTTTTAGAGACCTGTTTCAATGTAATCATTGGAATAAATGTATTTTTCATATGTGGATATTAAAGCCTTGCTCCATCTTGAGGCAAACTCGCTCTATCACCCTGACTTTGCCAGTGTTGTTAACACTTAGAAAAGTTTGTTGATGATGATGTCCCTGCTGGATTGCTCTGTGGTTAACACAATATGGAGCCTTAAATTCTCCTTAAGCCCAACCACTTAGCTCTTCATATAAGAAATGCTAGCCTTTGAAGTTGGAAATTGTGTTTGCCTAATTGTCCCAAGAGCAGAGACTGACTCCTGTGCATTTTTAGTTTTGGACTTAATCAGAGCTGTGCAGCTCTTTGTACTGTTGATGAACTTCTACACGTATCAGAGATACTAAAATAAGGAATTAAGTGGTCCTCCTTATACTTGCAAAACAATAAAATGGTAAGGAAAAATAGGCTATGTTCTGGCACCTACATTTTCATTGAGAAAATTTATAATTTCAGAATAAATGATCAGGGTTAGGTGGTAAAAGGAAAATAACCCAATTTTGTAAACTTTTGTTTAATTCCACTGCAGAGTATACTGCTACCATATTACCTGATTCTGGGGTTCATATTAATGTATAATTACTTACTTTAGCCATTCTTCTGGCCTTACTACAAAGTTTCTGTGACACTCCAAAAAAATAAATAATCATCATCTTCATATTGTTTCCTATACTTATGCATCTAATAAACTGTTAGCATTTCCTGGCAAGTAAAGCTGACTCTGAGCTTTCTAATTTTCTTTTTTTTAATTTTTTCTTTTTTAACAAGCCTGTGCTTTTCTCTGGAGCTTTTTAATATTTTATCTTTGCTTTCTGAGTAAGAGGTACATCAGTTAAAGTACAAAAACTTATCACTCCATAATAGAATTTTTGTGTTCTGATTTAAACAACATTTTCTGCATTGTTTTCACTTTAGTATATATTGTAAGCTATCTTACATGGCATTATGAAGATATTATAAAACTAAACAGGAGAAATATCTGAGTTAAAAAAAGAAAGATTGACACTGCTGAAAATCTTGCATTGAATTTTGTCCATTGATATTTAATAGTTATATTTTTGTATTTGACTCTGGGGACAAATCTGGTACATGTGCCCAGGGAGCTTTGAAGCCTTGACTAAAGAACTTTGCAGTTGACTACCATTGATTTTTGTTACATTTTATTATCTGCATGACTTTACAAAACAGCCACCTCTCCACTCTTAGTTAAACTAGCCTAAAGACTAGGCCAGTTTGGGCCATCTAATTTTGGGAAACATACTTAAAAGAATACAGTGAACAGATGCTTAATACTTGCCATCAAAGGGTTGGCAAAAGAGTCCTTTTATTTACAGCTTATAACGTAGTTTCTGTCGAAACCAGCACCCCGCTCCCATTAAAAATTAGTCTCTGTCCCTTCTTGTAATGGTTCTGTGGTTCCCTAAAGATCAGGACTCCACTGTAGTAGAACCTTGGCAGCTCTTTTAATTGTGTGCTTTTTACTAGTTTTATATCTTGCTTAATTAATGTCTTTGTGGCAGTGCAATTTGAGATATTTATTACAAAAGTTATTAGAATAATATGTTTAAGAAGCAATATAGAAACCTTTAATGGTTTTAGATTTGTAGAACATTTTAAAGTAAAATAATATAGATCCTCTGATAAATCAACTCCAAAAACCAGCATTACTTTAACAAGTGAGGTTTTGGTGTTTGTTAATATGTGAACTCCAGAGTGTGCTTTAAAAAAACCAATTATTGCCTGGGCTCAGTGGCTCATGCCTGTAATCTTAGCACTCTGGGAGGCTGAGGTGGGAGAGGATCCCTTGAGGTCAGGAGTTCTAGACCAGCCTGAGCAAGAGTGAGACTACGTCTCTACCAAAAAAAAAAAAAAGAAAAAAAATTAGCCGAGCAAGTAAAAATAGAAAAATTTAGCTCGAGGTGGTGGCATGCACCTGTAGTCCCAGCTACTTGAGAGGCAGAAGCAGGAGGATCAATTGAGCCGAGGAGTTTGAGTTTGCTGTGAGCTAGGCTGACACCATGACACTCTAGCCCAGGCAAAAGAGCAAGACTCTGTCTCAAAAAAAAGAAAAGAAAAGAAAGAAAAGAAAACCAATTATTTTATTTATTAAAACTTGGTATTTGCTTTCCACATAGATGGAAGTTTAAGAGCCATTTTAACAATCCCAGTCATAATTGTACCCAGCAACAGTATTTGTTAACAGGGTTTCTGTATAATGGAGAAACAACTGAATTGAAATTAAAAATTACTGTTGAAGAATATGTTTGCGTTGTATAGTTCTTAAGGATATACTCCGTGAAGTCATAGTGCCTGGGTTTAAATAAATTTCTGATCCATTGTTAGCTATTTGACTTCAGGCAAGTATAGTCAAAGTCACAAAGCCTCTGTTTCCTCAGGTGCCTGATGGAGCTCATAATACCTCTTTGTACAGTTATAAGGAAACATATAGACAATGTCTGCATATAGTAAACATTTAATAAATGCTACCTATAAATAGCATTATAGAGTACAGTTATTGTTTCATTTCATTTTTCTTCACCAGAAGAGCAGATTTGGCTAAACCTTGATACCCTTTTACGTCAACATTTCTGGTTAATCTGTAGCTATAAACCTTGGGGTTGGGAGTTGCCAGTGTTTTTTGTAAATGGTCAGATAGTAAATGTCTTGTGCTTTATATGGTTTCTGTTGTAAGTACTCAATTCTGTGGTTGTAGCATTGAAGCAGCCACAGACATATGTAAATGAATGAGTACAGCTATGTTCTAATAAAATTTTATTTACAAAACCATGTGGTGGGCTAGATTTGGCCTTTGGGCCATAGTTTGCTGACCCTGTTCCAAACTGTAAATTTTTTAAAGAATTTTCTAAAAATCCCAATGAAGTTATAGAAAATACTTAATAGAAGGTGATGAAAGATATTATGAAAATACCGAGTCGATGGCTTGTGTATTGGCGTCTCTTTCTTCGGAGAAACTCTTTAAATTTACATGTTATTCACATGCCTCTTTAACAGTAATGACAAAACTATTGTTCCTGGCTTGCATTCTGCCATTATCTGTGGCGTATACAGGGCTTAAGGTATTGTGGATGATGTGATCATATGTAGATCTGTCATCTGTGTGAGGGGGAAAAAAAGTCCTTTAGAGCTCAGTAGACACTTAGAGACACAGTAAAGTGCTAGTCTTGCAAGGGAATGTATTTTCACCTCTTGGTCAGATTCATAATAGAATCTCCCTCTATTAGCTTAGACTGTTTTTTGGTCAGGGTAACATTTTTGGGTAGTATAGTAGTGTCCTGAGTCTTAACTCTTGATTCTACACTAGTTTTGACATCTTACTGCCCTCTCTCTCATACTTCAGAGCAATGTTTTGCAGTCATCTGTTAGTTATAATATCTTTTCACACTCTTGAAATTAGAGAAACCAGGTAATGATTGTATCAAGTCCAAAGTCCAAGAGTAAAACAGACTTAGAAGACACACATCTACATAGAACATTTCGCCCAATTGTCAGTTTAGCTTTTAATTATTTTTGTGACTAATTGGCCATCTATTATATTAATACATCACAGTGGTTTTAGCAGTATTGTCTTTATTGACCTTCAGTAGAGGAGTTCAGGACAAGACTTTATTTGAGAGCACTTTGAGAGGCTTAAGAAATTTGTCAAAAGCCATGTATGAATGAAATGCAAAGGTTGTATTTTCATGCTTGTTTAATACTAAAATAGTCGAGCTACACTTTTGTTTCTAAAAGCTGCAGGATGAAGTCTAGAACAGCTGATTATGCAATAGGAAGATAGGTTTAATTGCCTTTGTTTATTGTAGTCCCCAAAGCTTTGATTTTTCTTGCTTAAGATAAGCCAGACAGAATGAGTTTAAGTGCTCCTCTCTTAACCCTTACCTTCTGTGCTCCCCAACCCCTCACCCATCCCCAGCCTCTAGTTCTGTTGCAGGGGCTGTTGGCATGACCACCTCTGGGGAGAGTGAATCAGATGATTCCGAGATGGGACGATTACAAGGTAAAGGCAGTTATTGAGCCTGTGAGAAGTGAGAAATAATTACCGTGGGCTGCCTGTTCCTGCTGTTCTTTGTGGAGATTAATTCAGATGAATTCATTTGAACATAATCTAACAGTTACCTGTACCTTGAGAAAAGCTTCTTTTTCTTAGTGGTGATTTGATGATTCAGGATTAGAAAATGAATTGTCTTCCTCTTCATTTTTTATTGTTTAACTAAACAGAATCTTACATAGGTTTGTTTTAAAAATTTTCTTTATTGTGGTTAGATGTGTAGCTGATTTTAGTAATAAATTAAGAAACAACTTGAAAAAGGGATAGCTTTAATGTCTTGTTCTCCAGTGCCTGATAACATTATGAATGCATCTAGTAAGGTGTTTTTTGGCCGTGTTCTTTTGTCTTTTTGATCACTTCTTTTAAAATGAATGTATAGTATATACATAAACTCCAGATTTTTCAATGTTGTAAATGCTTTTATAAAAAGTAGTCTTATATTAATACTATGCATGCACTCTTTACAAATGGATGGGTGTATATTTTTATTTCAGATTATTGATTTATAATAGATCCCCAATGTGAGGCTTATGAGAAATATATTATTTATAAGTCAGTTTCAGATTGCTCTTAAGATCCTGAGGGAACTTAGAACTGTCTCTTTTTGACTAAGACTCTTATGAACACACAGTTTTTTTTTTTTTTTTTTTTGAGACAGAGTCTCACTCTTTTGCCCGGGCTAGAGTGCTGTGGTGTCAGCCTAGCTCACAGCAACCTCAAACTCCTGAGCTCAAGCAATCCTTCTGCCTCAGCCTCCCAAGTAGCTGGGACTACAGGCATGCACCACCATGCCCGACTAATTTTTTCTATATATTTTTTAGTTGTCCAGTTAATTTCTTTGTATTTTTTTTAATAGAGACGGGGTTCTCGCTCTTGCTCAGACTGATTTTGAACTCCTGAGCTCAAACAATCCTCCCGCCTCAGCCTCCTAGATAGGATTATAGGTGTGAGCCACCGCGCCCGTCCTGAACACATAGTTTTTCTCACTTTTTGGAACTGATAAAAATACTGTTAATGATAAAAACAATGTTACTAAACTGGTAAAAATGTGCTATTTTCATAATGTTTTTATAGAGGTCTCATGACCAATATCTAATTGGAAGATAATGTCAGAGAGAAAACAGGACAAAGGTGCTTAACATATAATTTCTTCAAAATATATATATTTACCTTGAGCTTTTCTTGGACTATTTACATAGTTCCTTCTGGCACTGATTTTATTATTTCCCCGTAAAACCATACTTGGAGCTAAGCTAGCACATGTGTGTTTTAATTTATATTAATTACATTAATATATTAGGGTGGTCTTGAAAATTTAATGTAGCTTCTCAGAGTTCAGAATGGAAAGTAAGATTGGCTGAGTCAGTTAATTGAGATGAATCAGTTACTTGAAATTTTTGGATAGGATCAGTTGCATTAAATCAACTCAACTCTTCCCCCTGCCCTTCTTTTCTCTTTAGCTCTGTTAGAGGCCAGGGGTCTTCCTCCTCACCTGTTTGGTCCTCTTGGTCCTCGGATGTCACAACTTTTCCATAGAACAATTGGAAGCGGAGCTAGTAAGTGAACACTTCAAAATATTTCCTTCTTTAAAACCCCTTGATAATTAGCTAACTGCTATTTTTTCTGTTTACCTATTGATGTACCTGTTAGGAAGTTTTTACAAACTTTAACTTATTTTTAAAAATAGGGCTTGTACACTTTCATGCCTTAAATACAGCAATGTGAGATTTTCTTTGCTTTTATTTTTGATTACTGAATTGGAATCATTAGAAAACCATCCACATTTTATAGCAAGATTGACTCTTTGTTGTGTTTCAACTATGGAAGAGTAAAGAATCTCAGATGATTACATTGATAATTATGGCATCTGATTGCATGTTTTGCGTAGATTTCCATCTTGAATCTTTTAACCCATAAGACAGTAAATTTTAATATGAGCTTGAGAGGAAAAATTTTCTAAGCACAATTACCAGTCACTAGACTCATTGTCAAATAAATTATCACAACCTGAGAGATCTTACCACATAGGTTCCACACAATAGTGAGTGACTCTTGAAATCTCAATTTATAACTAAGTATAACTTTCATATAGTTACATATTCAGTTAAATTCTTTTTTTTTTTCTTTTGTGACAGAGTCTCACTCTGTTGCCCGGGCTAGAGTACTGAGCAACCTCAAACTCTTGGGCTCAAGCTGGCCTCCTGCCTCAGCCTCCTGTGTAGCTAGACTACAGGCTTGCGTCACCATGCCTGGTTAATTTTTTCTATTTTTAGTAAAGTCATGGTCTCGCTCTTGCTCAGACTGGTCTCGAACTCCTGAGCTCAAACAATCCTCCTGCCTCCGCCTCCCAGAGTGCTAGGATTATAGGCATGAGCCACTGCACCTGGCTCAGTTAAATTCTTTGTGTCATAGAATATTCCTTAAATAAAATTTACATTTAAACATTTTTTATAACTTCTTCCATAATGTTTCCATAGAATCAGTAGGATATTTGTAGACTTCAGTCTTAATTTGAAAATTTATAAAGTGTTATTGAAGCCTATTAGCTCTGACCTTACTAATGTGTGCTTATTTAATTTACCATCAAATGTTTCAAGTGTTTTTTTTTTTTTTTTTTGAGACAGAGTCTCACTCTGTCACCCAGGCTAGAATGCTATGGTGTCAGCCTAGCTCACAGCAACCTCAAACTCCTGGGCTCAAGTGATCCTCCTGCCTCAGCCTCCCGAGTAGCTGGGATATAGGCATACACCATCATGCCCAGCTAATTTTTTCTATATATTTTTTGTTATCTGGCTGATTTCTATTTTTTTTTTTTTTTTTTAGTGGAGATGGGATCTCGCTCTTGCTCAGGCTAGTCTCAAACTCCTGAGCTCAAACGATCCGCCTGCCTTGGCCTGTCAGAGTGCTAGGATCACAGGCGTGAGCCACCACCCCCAGTCCTCAAGTGTCTTTTATTTTAAAGTAACGCAACATGTGTATATGTGCTCACATATGTACTTGAGGTTTTTTCGAATTTCTAGCCTTGGTGATTGGCAAGGAAATTCAAGAAGCAACTGGAAGTTTTGTTTTTGTTTTGCTTTTGCTGCCCTGACTCCTCTCATATAACATACCCTGCCTGCCAAAACATTCTCATGAACTCTTGAATGTAGATATTTATTTAGTGTCATTTCTAGGTGCTGAGATTGTACTAAATCATAAGCAAGATAAGCAGAGTTCTCACACAGAGCTTCCATGCTAGAGAGAGACCCTGGAAACAAACAAGACAATTATTATATAAAATTGCAGGTGTTGTCAGTGCAACGAAGGAAAATAAAGCAGAGTAAGGATGTAGGTCGGTTGGCGGAGTGATATAGATAAACTAGTTAGAGAAACCTCTGAGGTATGGTCATTTTGTAGCGACCTGAGTGAAGTGAGGAAGCTAGTCATGGATAGACCTGAGGAAAAGAGCACGTGAAGAACCATCAGAGGTGGAAATGAACTTGGCAAATTTAAGAAACAGCAAGAAAGGCCTGTGGAAAGACTGAAGGGAAAGTTGTAGAACATGGAATCAATTGCAGGCATTTGCCAAATTATGGAGGACGTTGGCAGGCTAGCAAGTTTGGGTTTTAATCTAAGGATAAACAAGAACCATTTAAGAATTTAGAGAGAGGAGGAATGACTTAATCTTCATTATGAAAAAGATCAGGAAAAGTTGAGACTTTAGTAGTCTAATAACTCCCATGAACCCATCAACAGTTACCAGTTCCCACAGCAGCTATTGCTTCATTTATATCCCGAACCATTCTTCCCACTCCCAGGATTATTTTTAAGCCAATCCTATGCATCATTTCATCTCTGTACATTTGAATTTATAACTATAAAAATAAATGTTCATACTTTAAAATTCTAAGATAATATTGTAGTTATCTTAAGAGTCAGTCTTTACTATTATAACATATCTGTTCAAAGTTCAAATGCTCCTGTCCTTTTCATAAATCCTTTTTTTTTTTTTTTTGTGACAGAGTCTCACTGTGTTGCCCGGGCTAGAGTGCTGTGGCACCATCCTAGCTCATAGCAACCTCAAACTCCTGGGCTCAAGCGATCCTCCTGCCTCAGCCTCCCGAGTAGCTGGGACTACAGGCATGCGCCACCATGCCCG
>CAUYSK010110804.1:0-111142 GCA_963575035.1 Avahi laniger
CAGGCATTGAAAGGTACCTGAGAGATGGCTCCCACAATCAAGAAGCACACATTCCTGTGGTGTGACAGAGGTATGAGAGAAGTAAACAAAAGTGCTAAGGTGATGTTAAAATCTGTATCAAGACAGCATTACTGGCCGGGCACGGTGGCTCACGCCTGTAATACTAGCTCTCTGGGAGGCCGAGGCGGGAGGATTGTTTGAGCTCAGGAGTTCGAAACCAGCCTGAGCAAGAGCGAGACCCCGTTTCTACTAAAAATAGAAAGAAATTAATTGGACAACTAAAAATATATAGAAAAAACTATCTGGGCATGGTGGTGCATGCCTGTAGTCCCAGCTACTCAGGAGGCTGAGGCAGGAGGATCGCTTGAACCCAGGAGTTTAAGGTTGTTGTGAGCTAGGCTGACGCCAAGGCACTCACTCTAGCCCGGGCAAAAGAGTGAAACTCTGTCTCAAAAAAAAAAAAAAAAAAAAAGACAGCATTACTGACATCTTTGTGGTAAGGTGGTCTGTACTCAACAGTTCCTTACATTTGGTTTCATCTTTAAAGTTAAGAAGTTTATCCAAATGTCCTTCTAAGGTTTATTTCATGTCTGAAATGCTATGCCTCTATAAGCACGTCATGGTTGATTCTTTATTTTTTAATTTAAACTTAAATGTCATTGATCATATTTCCACTCTAAGGTTTATAGAATGTACTGGAAGAAGCATGCCTAATTTGCAACCAGTATCACTCTGCACCCTTTTTACTAAGTCAGATTTGTACATAATATTATGTTTTTAAGTGCTGTCCAATTTACTTGATATCTAGCTGAAAGTGCAAATTTCGTAGCAGGTCATTTGCCCTATTTTTGCTAATGATTTCTGAGAACCTGTTATACTCCCCTTATTTTCTTTCTTCATTATTTCCAGTGTTTCTAAAAGTATCTTGTTTTATAGTATAATATTATCTGGGAATTTCCCCCCTCTCAAATTTTACTAAAGTAATAATTTTTGCTACACTTTATGTTGACCTGAATATGCCTGGATGTACGTAGCAGAATACTCAAGCAGCTGAGATGCGAGAGCATCAACACACACTTGAACACATTAGAACTTCAATCCATGGTATCCTGGGATCGAGCCTCTACAAAGCATTAAGGAAGGACAACTTGGCATACTGTTGTTTGTGAGGAATAATATTGCATAAGCAAATTCAGAACCTCAGTGACAAACTATTGCAGTCAAACATACATGTGACATAAGAAGGCTTCAAGTATTGCCCTTTTCTAGTGTTCTCTAACTCCCACATTCTGTTACTCTTTTCCTCCATTGCATTTATGGCACATTTATTTGTTGGTTTATCATCTGCCTCTGATCCTAGTATGTAAATTTCAAGACGAGAAGAAAGTTCAATGCTTTCTAATTGGGTTCCACTAGAATTTAAGTTTTACTGCTGTGCTATCACAATGTTTCTTGAATATTCAAAGAATGAATGACATGAAATGCATAATGTAACACTGAAATTATAATGAGGTTAAAATGCTTGAATTACTATCATATAGTATTTGGAGAGATAATTTCTAAAACAGATGTAATATTGACATTCTAGATCAAAGCAGTTTTACAATTGTTGCGTGATTTTAGAGTTGGAGGCAAGAATTCTAATTTCCCTGTGTGGCTCCAATTTGGAATACATCATTTTACCTTGAAAAAAATATTTACTACCATGGAATCTTTATTGCTATAATTATAAAATAATGAGTAAGCTATAGAATGAAGACTGGAACACCAAAAGTTTTTTTTTATTATAATCTTTAAACCAATTATTTCATTCATGAAACAATATTTTCTATTGACTAACCTCACTGAGAACAGAGCTGTGGATACAAAAAAGAATAAGGTATAATCACTGCTCTCGAGCACTTTCTGGCCAAATATGCTGAAGAAACCTACACTTGCAGAAGGTGGAAAGGGCAAGTATCTAACTAGTATCTAGCACAGAATTAGGCTCCTAGCAAAGATTGGAGCAAGGAAGGACTAAGGAATCAAATGGAGACAATTGATGAATTGAGTTGTTAAAAACTAAATAGAAATCATGCCAGATGATCAAAATGAAATTTCAACATGTCCACAATAACTCTTTTACTGTGTGGACTAGCAGTTTCCATTAACTAAAGTTGATTTGAAGCAATTTGATTCATATTAATTTATGTGTTCTTTGTTCCTATACTAAAGAACAACCTGTTCACAATTCATGAACTGTGTTTTAAATGTAAATGTTAAACAATACTCTTGTTTCTTATTTAGTTCACGTAAACATTTCAGCAGCACAATGAAGACAATGAACCATATTTTGAAGCTGTTGCTCCCTACAGGTAAAGGTTTCTCTCTTTATTTCCTTACAGACTTCAAACTCCGGAAGATGTCATCCATACTCCTTATGACCATTTTCTTTTGACTCAGATTACTTTCTTTTTTAAACTGCTTTCAGCATTACCACCAAAATCTTCCTCAAAAAAGATTCAATATTCCTCCTTTATATTTTTCTGTTTTCAGGACTTCCCTCACTGCCACAGACGCATTTGACCAGACTCTCCTGATGGACAGTTTTGCTGCACTCTTTATAAAGATCTTTGCTTTCCTAATGCTTTCTAACTGGGCTCCACTAGAATTTAAGCTCTATGAAAACAGGGTGTTTGTCTGTTTTATTTACTGATGTATCCCAAACTTTGAGAACAGTGTCAGATACATACACACACTCAATAAATACTTAAATAAATAAATCATTCATTTTTTAGTAGTCACTGCTGCTTTTCACACTTTCATGCTTTCTTTCTGTCCTTTTCACTAGATATCAAATTCTTTTTTTAATGACATAATATAAGAAAGAATATTTAAAATTAGGGAAAAAATACATGTTCATTGAAAAAAGTTTAGAAAATAAAACATGTATAATCTCACTCTACTAAGATATAACTACTTATTTATATTTTTTGCATTTTAATTAATTTATTTACACATAACTGAAAGTGATGTTAGAGTACATAAGTTATTTACATTTTAATATATATATACTTTCAGATTTTTCTTATGCATATAGACCAGATTAATATTAATTAGACCACAAATATATAGCTGGGAACATGATAGAATAAACTTGGTGAAAACAGAAAAATCCAACTGAGATGATACTTTTTCACATACTAAGTGAGATAAGAAAAGATCAACTTTTACCTTGTTATTTAAGATTGTAAAGATATTAAAGTCTGATTATTTTACCTAACTTTCCTGGTGGGAAGTATGGCCTCATTAATCATTTTAGGAATCTGAAAATTGATTTGACAGGCTGTCTTAGGAAGGTTTTCTTAGTCAGTCCAGGCTACTATAACTAACTATCATAGATCGGGTGGCTTAAACAACAAACATTTATTTCTCACAGTTCTGGAGGCTGCAAGACTGAAATTGAGTTGTCAGGTTCCAGAGAGTGTTCTCCTCCAGGTTGCAGACAACTTCACCTTGAATTATCATTTTAGCTCTCCGGTCTCTTACAAGGGCACTAATCCCATTCATGAGTGCCGCACCCTTATGAACTAATTACTTACCATAGGCCTTACCTCCAATATCATCATTGGGTGTTAGATTTCGACACACGAATTTTGGGGGGACACATTCAATCTACAGCAAAAATGAAGCAAGACCTTAATTTATGCTAAGCCCACTTAGGGGCCTAATGCAGAAAATGGTGCTGTTATGCTGCTGCTTTTTAAAACTTTTTTTCTAACTTGCTGTTAAAGTTAAAAAAACATTAAACAGTTTACTCTTATCATCACTGGAATTGTTTTTGCTTAATCAATGAATGCATGATTTCTTCTGAAACTAAATGAGCCGACTTGACCAAAGTAATCACCATAATTTATAAGAACTATTTTTATGAATTTGCTAGGCCTACAACAATGGATTTATTGTAGAGACATATCTATCTATTTAGTGAGTAAGATATCTTCATATCTTTTTTTCCAATATATTTGTTTATAAGAAATATATGGCCTTTATTTGACCACCATTTTGATCTTGAATTCCCAGTCTCAATAACAAACTGTATCTCACTAGTTGATATTTTTGTGAAGGCAAAAATCCAGGTCATGAGTTGTAAGAGTATAACAAGTACATTTTCTGCCTCCATCAGACATTTAACTTTCCTCCTGTCTAAATATTTACTATCTTCTCAAATAACTCACATGTACTCCAAACTTTCCAATGATATCTTCTTTATGCTATTTCTATGAAAACACTCTTAGTTACCGTCAGGGTATGACTGAAGATTGCTCGACAAAAAGAGCACTGCAACTGAAACTCAAAGATCAAGATCCAATGCCTTCTTCTCTGTTTCGTAGCCATATGACATTGAGCAGGAAACTCATTTTTTTTAAGTTTCCCTGGGCCTGAGACTTGACAAATGAGAAAAGTAAATGAGACCATCTCTAAGTTCTCTTATGGTTCATATATTTTATAATCCCATTATAAATTGCTCCAAATTGCCAAGATCCTTAGGATTCTGTGTAGTTAAGTGTATTTTGTGCTTTTATTTTTGTTGTTGCCAGTATTTTCCTTTGAATGTTTTTCTATAACCATTTTGATTGACAGGAGCCCCTTCATTTGTCCTTTGTAATGCTGCATAATCTTTAGCAATTAAATTTGTCAAGCTGATATAATTCACAACCTCCTTCATAATAGAAATTTTGTTGTAAAATTTGTACAACTAGAAACCCGGGCTATGAAAATTTCATAAAATTCCATTTTCCCATTATAAATGGCATTCTATTTGCATTAGAATTTTTCTAATAGTTTGGACTTTGCCTAAACCAATGATTTAGAGTACCATCTTAAAAAAATGAAAAAAGTGGTATTTATGTTTGTGCTGACCTCCAATTCATGCTGGGTATCTCATAATGCTTCCTAGCATGAGACATGTGATTGAAGGATACTCCTGTCAAGCAACTGCTCAGAGAGGAGTATGTGTGATCTCAGTCCAGTTCAGAAAAGAGAGTTGTCCATCTCGAAAAACCCTGAGACCAGTGGAAATAGTCATCCTATGTGTTGTCAGTGTCATCCAAGGAGCTCAAAACTGAATGGACACACAGATTATATTAGTCCTTTGAGCCTTCAAAGGGTCCCCTGCTGCTTAAAGATAGGCTCTAGTCACCTGGTCCCATTAGTTCATGAATGATGACCTTTTTAACAAGATCCTTAAGTCAGCTTTGAAAGAGAGCACTAAAATGGGATTTAATAAAACACAGAAGCAAGAAAATTAAAAACAGGAAAAACTTAAGGACTTGAAGGCATTATTCTGCTGCTGCTATATTGAGCAATCTAGTTTTAAATGACTTAGTAAAGTGTAAAATAACAACAAAAAAGTAATGAATATTATAAAAGAATAGTTTACTTTACTTTAGAAAGTATTTTGAGACCTTTATTAGACCAAAACAGAATAATGCAGTTTCAATACCATAGCAAAGTGTACATTGGGTTCCACCAGGATGTAGGTTTATATAAATTGTAGGTACTTGATATAAGCTTAGTGATAATGATGAGGGTAGTGATAATTTTGATCATCAGGAAAAGTAAAAACAGAAACTTTCAAAGGAAGTTTCACCCTTGCATTAAGATAGTTATACTTATCACATTTTTAAAAATCTTAGCATTGTCATTAAGAAACATATGTGAACTTAGAACACCAGAATAAAACTGATCAATTGTGTTTTCAGAATCACTAATATTTTAAAAAAAATTGAATAAGGGCTTATTTTTCCCCCAAATTCAGAGAATTAAATCCAATAGTAATTTAAAATGGTATATTATTTTCAAGCTGAATTTTAAGTGAATTATATGATCATTTCAAGACATATACAATTCTTTGGAATGAACTTAGAAATGATTGCTTAAATAAGATGTTTGTGCCTTCTTTGAAGAATTTGGTGTATATTTTCTTCTTTTTCCCCCTTCTTTTTTCTTTTTCGTTTTTGTTTTTAGTTTAAAATGATGTACTATGATGAAAAATAAATAAATAAATCTTCTAGATTTTAGTTTGGTAACCAACTGTGGAGTTTAACTTCTCAAAACTACTTCAGGTTTTCGTTTGTTTCATTTTGTTCTTCTCCTGTGCTTTCTTTCTTTTTTCTTTCTCTTACTTTCAACTGCATGATAAATTTTGGATTATGTCTCACTAAGACTTCAACACCATATTTAATGAAGTTGTTGAACTTTTAACCTTTGTGCCCAACACACTTTAAAACTATCACCAGTATCTATTGCACTTTTTTCTGTAGTCCTGTATCAGATGCAGTGCAGGTCTTTTAGTGCATGGGAACTTATTTATTCAGGCTTTTTGTAAAAGTTAATGGAAGGGATTTAATTCTTTTACTGGTCTTTTTCAAAATTCTGGAAAAAAAAATGCTGGAGTTCCCTAGCACCCTCTCCCCATCCTGTTCTTTTATTGGTAATTTGTTTGCAAATAAAGAGCTCTGGGTGTCAGCTTCCCATAAAAAGTCATTTATTCATAACTAGGCATCAAACTTTTCAACAGAAAGGGTTGTTTTTAACCAGGGTATCTTATATCTTCCAAACTTGTCCTATCTATTCAGCCATGCATTTTGTCTGCAAGGCAGCAGAAGCAGCATTTTTTAGAGATCCACCAGCCAAACATTTGGGATGCTTTCAAGGAGATCAAAAAGAGGGAACATTTTTTTTAAAAATGTAGAATTCATACTTAATTTTTCCTCTTTGTGCCATTAAACACTTATAAATGTCAGTCCAAGCTCTATCCTTCTACAGGAAACGAAAAAACAGGCAGTTTTCTGTCTTAGTTGTTGGAGGAATAATTTGATGAACAGTGAACACTAGAGGGGGAGCTTACCCGTTCAGCAGAGTGAAAGCTTCAGACCCTCTGGGAAAGGATCAGAGTGATACTAGAGCTACTGACTTAAACAAGGCAAGCTCAGATTTGGTCAGTAGTGATTCAGAAGTCAAAAGGTCAAGAATGGTAGGTAGCCAATTTATTTTCATTTTCCAAAAAAGCAAGAAACCATAGTGGAATTGAGAAGTTTAGCTGCTGCTCAGGCCATGATATGGAATATTTTTAAAACCTCTCTGGAGGCAGTTTTAACATGAGGAGTAGGATTACAGAGGCTTTTTCCCCCTTTGTAGGACTGTCATTTAAATGTCTAAGGAATGATGGAATGAATTATCATAAAATTTTGACAAATTTGATGGCTCAAGCAAAAGGGGGAAACAGGCCTTCCGATTATTAGGTTCTAATAAGACATGACATTTAAAATGAGTTTACATGGCAGCTAGACCTTTGCATTTTCCCCTCGATTTAAAAACACTGGGATCTTTTTGTTTGAAAGGAAATAAACTTATTTCAGTTTCACTTCTCTCTAGTTTAATGATTACATATATTATTAGATCAATTATACATTTCCATCCCTTGTAACCATAATGTAATTGCTTTCTACAATTTGCCTAAATTCAGGAAAATTTAAAACGTAACTTGAAAGCCAGTAGAATATTCAGTATAATTTTAGTAGAAAAATGTAAGCTGTTCTTTTATTAGTTTGTTTCTTCTTTGTCATCTTACAACACAATAGATAAGATGCCTTGATTTAAAAGAACAAACTATATGTTCCAGAAAGAAAAGCAATACGAAGGGATTAACCAAAGCACTGCAAAACAAAATTGATTTTCTCTGACGCCACTTGTTCCTGCTTTACCAATCAGATAGCAAGTTCTCTTTTCAATAAACTATTTCATTAACCCACATGAGCAATGTTTTAGGATATTTATATTATTTACTTACTAAAAATTTTTGGTTTTAAAAAAAGATAATTCAGTCACCATTAGGGTGCCCTTTGGAAACATCCTGAACTTTTAGTTTAAAACTAAAATAATCCATGGCATGTTTAAGCTATGTTCCTACTAAAACTATTAGGAAATGAATTATTCTGTAAAAAAATAAATAAATAAGAAGGACTTTAAGAAACATTTTTAGAATGATTTTAACTTTGTTAGACTTCAATAACTAAAATCGAATGGGAAAAAGGGCACTTGATTTTAGTAATTAAACTCTGTGTGGATGATGTGGAAACTAGTCAACTCTGAGTTTACCTAAAATTATTTTATACAAGCAGAAGAATGTGGTTTAATGGATTTTTCCCAGCAATAAATAACAATGTAGGTTTATCTTTGCTTTTCAGGGGATTTCCTAGAACTATGATGACTAGATCTTTAAAATTCTCTTCGATTTTAGCGGCGATATCCCCAGAGGTTTGTCAAAAGCTGTTAGTCATCTCCCACAGACATGGATAGCAACACTAATTTAGACATTTTTTATTTACATAACTAAATAATAGAACAGAGGGAATGTGAATTAAATATATTTATTCTAAATTTCTAGAGTTTCATATTATGGAAGCCAAATGTTGCGCTACTCAGTAAAATCTATCTTAAGGCTGCTAATCCAGCCATATTCTGCCTCCTTTCTGTTTTGCCCACAGGTGTGGTGCATATTGTGTGGGTAGCAAAGTGGCAGAGGCAGGCCTTGAGCCTGCAGTGTGAAGATTTTGGGTTAAGCAATTTGGAGGGAGCATGAGTTGGCCAAGTAAATGTAACTTTTTCCTTGCACCGTCAGGACTAGAGCCAATTTGTTCACTCGATAGAAATGTCTGGCTAATCATTTTGGTCCCATTACAGAAAAAAAATGCTGTGTGTAAGAAAATACTTCTAAGTCATCTGCGAATATCAATTAAGTTTTACTGGAACATTTCAATTCCTCAAACTAGGTCCAAAAGTGGAAGGCAAAGAGAAAGGGGACTGAGTCTGTGAGTAAACATAATATGCTTGGAAATTGTAGCCAAATGAATCAGGTTTTTCCTGAGTCCCTCAACCTGTTCGGTGCTCGAAATCTTTCTGACAAAGTGTATTTTTTAATATGTTCTTCATTTATATTTCAAGCGGTTTATTTACTTTAAAGCCTGGAATTCTTTTTTCTTTTAATTTTTAAAGTTAAATTGTCCTGAATTTAAATATTTCCCTAATTCTAACTTTATGCTTAGTAAGATGCATAGATTTGTTCCTATTAACTTTCATTTCCTTCATTTTCATTTTATTTTAGGAATTTGAAAATAATTAAAAGTTGAGATATCCAGGATATTCATATTTATTGTATGAGTTCAATTTATCATATTAAGTATGTTCCTCTTCTAAGCTTTATTGTACCACAATTACAGAAATGAAAATATTACAACCAAACCATTGGTTAAATGTCTAAAAATCATTTCAGACTCATAAAGTAAGGTAGAGAACTAGAAGGATGAAAGGAAGAAGATAAAGTATGATGGATGTGCTTGGAAATAAAAAATTAGTTGAGTATTATGTTCACTTGACAATGAAAACATAAATTTTCATACAGTTTTAAAAATTTTTATTTATAAGAATGCATCAATGTAAATCTCTCTGATAATGACTTGATACAGAATAGGAATCCATGTCAACATTCTTCCTTCAAGATTTTTGGAATATCATTTCTAATATTTCATAGAAATGGCCTGCTGTTTTTTTCCCCCCATGACCTCCTGATGATATATTTTACTGTAAAACATAGTAGGAGAGAGAGAGAGAGAGAGAGAGAGAGAGACAGAGAGAGAGAGATAGGGAGGGAGGGAGGGAGGAAAGGAGGAAGGGAGAGAGAGGTCAGGATATATTTATAAAGTAGAAAAATGACAAAAAAACAATTTCTGAAGATTTGAAATTAAATGTCAACTTTGTTTTTAAGGAATTTCATTTAATTAAAGCCAATTCTGTACATAGAATTGTGTTAGGAAATGTGGTTGTGTTAGAGGTGTTAGAATAGGAGACAGAGCTAAGACTGGATGCAGGAGCTTAAAGATCAGATGCAGGCCGGCGCGGTGGCTCACGCCTGTAATCCTAGCACTCCGGGAGGCCGAGGCAGGCGGATTGTTTGAGCTCCGGAGTTCCAAACCAGCCTGAGCAAGAGCAAGACCCAATCTTTACCAAAAATAGAAAGAAATTAATTGGACAGCTAAAAATATATAGAAGAAATAAGCCGGGCATGGTGGCGCATGCCTGTAGTCCCAGCTACTTGGGAGGCTGAGGCAATAGGATTGCTTGAGCCCAGGAGTCTGAGGTTCCTGTGAGCTAGGCTAACGCCACGGCACTCTAGCCCGGTCAACAAAGTGAGACTCTGTCTCAGAAAAAAAAAAAAGATCAGATGCAGGTGTTAAAATAAACAACACTTAAGCAGAAGCTATCTAGAGGGGCTGATGAATGCAGGCAAGAACCTGCTTCAACCTGCTTCAACTGGCCAGCTATCTCTGCCATCTTACATGAACTTTGGCTAATTACAATATTATTTACATTGTGATATTAAAATTTCTCTGCCTTTGAAATCACCATGACAGTTCTAAAACAACCATATAAATTATGAAAATGGAAAGACACCAAATTCCAGAAATTACTACCCAAATTCTTAGTAAAAGCCAATCCTTTGCCTTTGTATATTTCTCCCCTCAATTAGTAAGACTACAAAAGATTTAAGACCACTTGCTCTCAGTGTAGCTGCTTTCATTGAGCCTGCCTGCTCTCATACCTGGGAGTGTTCTTTCACTTTCAAGAAAGCTTTCCCTTGCTTGGCTTATATGGTGCATCCTGAAATTCCTTTCCATAAGGAACACCAAGAACTTGAAAAAATCTCCACTCAGAGGCTGGTAACAGTTTATAAGATGGAAATGTCTCTGTCTCTAATATCAATTTGCATCACAGAGGTCAATACATATTTTATTTGTTGGTTGATTCTGTAAATAAATAAATAGATAAATACTGAACACCTACTATGTACCAACACTATATTTAAGTCTGGTTTATTGTAGTGAACAAGGCAAGAGAGGTGAGTAATTTTATGAAGCTTGCAATACAGTAGTGGTTCAGATAAATGAATGGACAAGAGCAGCTTACTATTGCATATAGGAGGGACCCCTTACCCAGATTTCGTTAATCCTGGAAGGTATTCAGGAGAAGGGAAAATATTGGCCTGAATGGATGAGAGATAATTAAGTTAATGCAGAAGGGAAGGGAAGGGGTTGAAAAAAAAGACTGTTGAAGGAAAATGAGCAAGAGAGTGCAAAGAAAAATGAATGGAGTGAAAGTGATAGACCAGTAAGGACCACATTATAAAAGAAATTGTCAGCATGTTATGAGTTCAACTTTTTCTAGGAGTAATGGAGAGCTATCAAATAGTTTTAAGCAGAAGAGTGATTGAACCAGATTTGCATTTTAGAAAGCTTACTGTTACAATCATGTAGGGAGTGGATAAAGAGGGACAAAATTTAAGACAAAGAGTTCATGTAGGAGAGATGCCTGTGGTCTAAATCCAGTGGCAGTGGTTGTAGAGAGAAGCAGCCCTATCTGATGGCTATTTGGAAGGTAGAATGGGAACAAATTAGTTTCAGCTTGGATGTGATAGAAAAAGGAAAAGATGCAGTCAGGGACATAAGCAATATATTAGTCATGCCAAGTCATACCAAATTATTTCAATACTACGCTTAATTTACTTATATATGCCAACCCACTATGTTCCTATACATTAACATAAAGATATAATACCATACTGAAGAACATAGCATAAACAAAACTTATCCATCTAAATACTCTCCATAACCTTAAACTTCATGATGATATTTCGATATGCAATCAGTTTTTCTTATTTAACAGAAATATGATTTTTTTCTTATTTTTACAGTTACTTCCCAAGTTTAAAGAGAATTACAGTATTTTAAATAAAATTACATAGAACAAAAATGTCTGAATATAAAAAAAATTGTGTCCTAAGTCGTGTAATAAACACTTGCCAACTGATGAATTCCAGAGAAAATACTAAATAACTTACAATAGTTTTTTCAATTTTATTTTATTTTATTTTTTATATATTTTTTAATTTCAGCATATTACGGGGGTACAAATATTTAGGTTACATATATTGCCTTTGCCCCACTCAGAGCTTGAAGGGTGTCCATCCCCCAGATGGTGTGCACCACATCCATTAGGTGTGTATATACCCATCGCCTCCTCCCCTCCCATCTGCCCGACACCTGATGAATGTTATTACTATATGCACACTTAAGTGTTGATCAGTTAATACCAATTTTATGGTGAGTATATGTGGTACTTATTTTTCCATTCTTATGGTACTTCATTTAGTAGAATGGGTTCCAGCTCTATCCAGGATAATACAAGAGGTGATAGATCACCATTGTTTTTTGTGGCTGAGTAGTGGCAGTGTTGAACCAAAAAAGCACTCTATGGAGAAATAGTAAAATATTTACAAACTTTTGTTTGTATAATTATTTATATAAGTATACATAAAATATATGCATTAATATTTTAATTTGGTTCTATTTGTTTATAGACTCGATAAGTTGTCATTTTACAAAATATAAATATTTATGTAATTTTTATAGTATAAAACTATAAAAGTCAAGGAGATTAGATAGCTGTACAAGATTCCCTCATTCCAGGTTTATTGTTTTTAAACATTGTTGCAGAGAGAGAGAGAGAGAGAGAGAGTGAGAAAGAGAGAGAGAAACAATTAATGTGTACCAAATAATTCACCTGCATTCTGAAACACTGGCCTAGGAAAAAGGTGAGAATAATCAGGCAATAGGGAAAGGAGAGATTTTTCTAGAATATTTGATTCTAGAATTTACAGTTTTGACAGCAGTATATCCTTGCATCCTTGAGAAGAAAAGTGGGGGCAGAGACCTCTGATCTGCCAGTTTCTTTGGTTCCATAATAAACATCTCCAGTGGTCTAGGAAAAATGTAGAACAAGCTATGAGTAGAGCATACGACAGGATGTGGAGTGTGGAATTTTGTTAGTTTCCTGCTCTTATTTGGATGTCTAACACTCATTTTTCTGATTAGGAAAATATTGTCAATGCCCTGAAGTCAGAGCAAAATAGTAACCCTTGAGCCACTTATGTCACCCTAGTTCTGCCGGGACTCAAAGTGAATATTGGGGGTGGGGTAAACCACGGACTTGTGAGTTGCTAGCATTTTCTTAGGACTCTCAAACACAATTACATCTAAAATATTAATTACTAAGAAATCTATAAAATATAGAGCCAAATATCTTTAAAGTGCAGGTAGAAATAAAGTTGACTGGAGAACACTGGGTATGCAAAATATAATAAGTAAAATTTGTTTTGTGGAAGAATTATCATCCCAACATTTACTAAGACAACTTCTATATTGCATAAAGAAAGTTCCCTGTAGGTAGAATACCACGTGTCCTAGCTTTCCAGTACACTTCATATTATGCCTGTTTCTTGGCCTTGTTAATAATAATGCTCTTTCATTCTTAAACAGTCTAAATTTGGATGATAAAATACATGGTTACCCTGCTAATAGAACTTTAGGTTCATATATGCTTGGGCACCATTGGCATATAGTGTTCTAGGAACAATCTCATCTTTCAGACATGCTGATGAAGGGATATAGGGCTCGGTATTAAACAGCGATGTCATACATTTTGATATTCAACTGCTTCTAAGAATGATATTATCAAAGACAAGAAAATCACAAAATAATGTAAAGCGATATAAAATTGTATAAACAAGGCACTAAGTATGCTTGCTTTGCGTAACTGGTAAAAATAACACCCTAGGCTGCTTAACCTTTATTGGCTATTTTCATGATTGCATTATTTTAGAAAAAATTATAAGAAAGTAAGATCTCAAAGTATCTCTGACTCAGATCTTCATGAATGGTGAGTGTTGGGGATTTCTAGCATCTCTAGTAAAGGGTAAGATTAATGTTTGCCCATTAGAACACTATCTTTTATAATTCAGCACAAAATTTTAAACTTTAGAATATCACTGTACACTAGTAACCCATTGAGAGGTTCTATTTACATTATCCTTAGCTCGTTGAAATGAGCTCACTTGATTAAATGGTGTGAATTAGGGAATACATTTTATGAAATTTTAAAATCTTAAGAGAAATTAATAAAGAAAAGAATGAAGGTGCCCAGCAAAAGATCTAGTAAAATCAGTGGCTTGCAATGTGTTAAATGTGTTTATTTGCATTTTCAAAGTTCAGATTTCCTCATACATTTTCATACTGATGGAGATAAAATGCTAAAGTCTTAAATCCCTCTATGCCATGCTGAGTTGCTAAGGGCTGTTGAGTTTTTGTTATTTCTCCTCTCGAGTTAGCTCTGATTATGCCTGCTGAGTGAAAAATTTGTATTTGCCGACAGAAATAGGAACCACCCCACGTGCACTTGCACTCAGCAAATGCTCCAATACATCACAAAGATTTGCTCAACCCACCTTCAGAGGCCAAATCGAGCATGTTATTTTCTGTTTAGATCTGATTCTGGACCCTATCAGTCAGAAGTGTTTTCCAATCTCTGATTAAAGCAAGGCCTACAAAGCTGGAAGTGTTCACACACAGTCTCATTAGAGCACTGGATAGAGTGACCCAGGCCTTCTAGCACAAAGCTCTGAGTGAACTTCAAATATGAGAGTGCATCAATCAAATCCAAGCAAGGCTTTTATGTCATTTTTCTACTTTGCCTTTAAAGTCCTATAGGAATGCCCTTTCCAGCTGTACAGCCGAAACACATTCAATAGAAACAAAAAAGCGAAGTCCCCCCAACCCCGTCTCCCCCTCCAAATGGGTATGGTTTTACATCCCCTACCAAGCATTAGAGAGACTTCCCCGCATTTTAAATTATTTAGCATGTACAACAATACAATGGAGAATATATTCGCGTCACTCAGTGGCTCTGTATTAATTTTTAGTGCCCGTTCGAAAGGGAAACCAATAAGGTCAAAGGCAGTGAGATTGCATATTGTATGTTTTAAATAAAGGTAGCCAAGACATTGGGGGATAATAAGGCAATGCTTATAGAGCTTTTTTATGCCCTCCCCCCAGCTCTCACTCTCAACTTCAATTCTTGCTTTTTTGTGTGTTGTCTTATACTGTTAATAAAATAAAAAAGTAAAAGAATAAAATGATGAAGAAGCACTAAGAATCTTGGCAGTAAAGATGATAAGGCATAAGTCTGACACAGAGGAGTCAGGCATTTGTTGTAGTTTGTTCTACACACTGCTCAGGGCACTAGAGTCATTTTCAAAAATACATTTTCAAAAGATACGCATAAAGCAAAACAATATAAATTTGCCCACTAATATCATTAGAGGAAAATGCATGCACGCAGTTAGTAGTGATTATTAAATTTAGGTACTTTTGCTTCAAACATCAGGCCAAAAAACATTATAACACAACTAACATCAGTATGAATTAAATGAAATGAGCTTTCAAATCCTGGAAAACAAAATAATTTAAAAGAAGAAAATAAATCTTTATTGCAGTGTAGACAAAGTTTCCCGAATTTTATACCTGTTTTTAAACAAGTGAATGATTCAACTACTCAAGATAACTTATGTTGATCCAATTAGGAAAAGCAACATATCAAAAATATAGTGTGCATTGCAATATTGCCTAGATATATTGTTTATTCAAGGGAATTCCCTGTATGTGTACATTTGTTTCCATTGCTAGTATTTCCAGGCAAATACTAACCGCGAATAGCGCTTCACCCACTCAAATATATTGTAGCATGTAAAAAAGTGTTTGAATTTAGAGCAATATATATTTTTTAATTTAGCATGTGTTTCTTTACAGGGTTTCAGATGTTTGGGAGAATTATGCAGATTTTATAAATGAGTACTAGAGCATTATGCTACTTGATAGTGTCCCATCTGTGCTTCCCCTGTAGTGTTTGACGGGGCATCTGTGTAAATTGCTTTTTTTTTTTTTAAGTTAATTAGTTTATTGCATAAAACTTAATGCACTACCTGATAAAAACTTTTGTTCATTTCAACACTTTTCCCCTCTGGAGCTGATGTTCATATTCATTTCTAGTTAGGCCTGCCTTCTTCATTTGTAGATTCCTAAACCAAAATCATGAAAAGCTGCTTTTTCTCTTATAGGGCGTATTAGACTCTGCTTGTGTGACAATAAACATTAAGACTGTAAATAATAATTAAAGTTGACTACTCCACTATTTCACATATTTTAATGTAGATTCCCAACCAAAATATCTTCTAAGGTATTTTAAAAGATATTTGAAGAAAAATTGTTTTTATAAAGCCAACTTCCTATAGAACAAATAAATGTAGTCATAAAGTGTGTACAAGCAAGCCTTTTCTCTTGAGGGCATTCTTGCCTGCATTTAAGTTGTTTAACTTATGTCATCCTAGGACCAAAAACCTTGTTGAAATGAAATAAACAACAAAAACAAAACACATTGTGAAATCAATTTGTCATTTGCCAGTATCTTGTTTGGGAAAAATACAGAAATCTTAAATGATCAACTACATTTTTCACTTTCATCTCAATATTTGTCCTGTGGAGAAGCAATGCAAACTGAAGGAAGTAGGCTTCCAGGACAGAGAAGAGAAATATTGAACAAGTTTATAGTGAATATAAATCATTGGCTAAGGGAATAAGTTCTGGATGCAACATATATGAGCTGTGTAACCTTGGGAAATTTTTCCTACCACTCTATACCCCAATTTCCTTAACTTGGAAATGATCTCATAAAGGTGTTTATCACATGTAAGTATAAATGAGTTTATCCCTGACAGTGCATAAAAGTGTCTGGCATGTAATAATTGTTCAGAAAGTGTTAGCTAGAATCATGTTAGTTTTGGTGAGAACAGCTATTTTGCTACAAACATAGGTCACAATAGTGTTAATATATTTAAACGAAGTAACTATTATTTCTTTCAAAAATCAAAGTACATATTTCAATGTGTAAATTGAATGTGTAAATTAAATAATTGAAGAAGACTAATCTTAGATATTTTGTAATATATATCCTTTTTACAAATAATCAAAAGGGCAATGCTGTAGGGATAAATCTTATTTTATATACATCTTTCAAATTGAAGACTTGGCACACAGTCTACCAGTTTTAAATTATGTAATAACTTGGGTTTAAATCTATTTATTTATTTTTCTGTAAAAAGTATAGGTGAGATCTCTAAATTTTAAATAACATATTAAGTAGACATCTTTGCATTTAGAAGGCCATGTAAGTTATTTGTCCAGTGATGTTAACTATTTATTTAGCAGACACCAATATTATAATTGATCTATTACATGATATACTAATATTTGTGCTCCAGTGTACACTAGGTCAAATAGATTTTTTTTTAAATAAAAGAGGTACAAAATATAGATTTGAATTTGAGCTTGAATTTACCTTACCTTAAAATTTGGAAAGCCTGTCAATGAGGTGTGCTCTTGTTCATCTAAAAAAGTCAATGCAAATGAACCAGCTAGAAAGCAGAATTTGGAACAACATTTCAATATGTGAAAATCAAAATCAAAATGTCAACTGCTCTGACTTGGAGCAAATTGAGTTATGAACTAAACCCTCACACTATATAAATGTATAAGAACTCAGTAAGCTCCAAGAGTGTTCTTAGAATCACATATGATATCTATTCTGTCCAATAGTATAAAAAGTTTAAAAGTTACTCTGTAGGATAAAAATACTTATATGCATCTTGCCTCAAGGTTTAAAATATAAAGGGCTCTAACAGTTGCTTAACACCCAAAGGGAAAAAAGGAAATACAGTGTGACACCAGTCATAAAACCTATTGAAGAAAGAATATCTTGTGGTCATAGATTGCCTTTCCCATGTGGAAGATGATACTTAATAAAATCTTAGTTGAGAAGCAATAGTGATTTTTTTACATTAAGTGTACCAGATATTTCAAAATTTGTCTCTACATTTTCTCTTCTTAGTATGTTCATCTTAACAAAGACCAAAAAATGAAAATATTTCACATACACACACACCCCATTCTGAATTGTTAAAATCAAATAAAATGTTCCTAAAATTCTCAAGCCTAGTTTGGAGAGATTTAAGTAATAAGAAATATTTTACAAAAATCAAATCTATATATGACTTCCCAGCCGTTGATGATTCTTAATGACACAGGAGATTGAGAATTACTCAGTTTTCCCTTGATAGAATGAAAACAGTTACCGATCACGTACCTTTGCTTGGTATTCCACACTGTGCTATAAGAGCTAGTTGAAGATGTCTGGATTCCATCCTTACATTATACATATTACAAACAAATACTTTTTTCGGTAAACTGGATCAGCTTAATTTCTCTGAGCTTTATTTTATCTACTTGGCAGGATGTTCAAGTTCCTTGGTAAATACATTAAAGTTAATATCCTCTTCTCTAAGAGAAAATAAGTCATAATCACAGGTCTGAGATCATTTCCATGAATGAGCCAACCTGACTAACTGCTCTTTCTTTAATTAAATTCCACCATCATTTAATTTTTAGTTTTCTTAACATTTTTTAGGATGGCATACCTTTTCTAAAGTAATACTCTTTAATTTTATATTTATAAAAACACATAATTCTGTGTCTATCTCCAGAATTATCATTATGAAACTTTTTATTCAAGAGGGGGAAAGAGACTAGTTTTTCAAAAACAGAAATTCTTATAGAGTAATTGGAGCTGGTCAAATGAGAAATCAAATATACACATGGCCAGTGGCACTGACAAAGCAAAAAGTATCCAGCCAAACTTAAAGAATTTCCTAAATTTGCTAATCATTATTTTTAAGACCAAGTTTCCACCCACCTACCCCCACCATTATATCAGGTTGAAGAGTCTAAAAGAAGATAGACCCAAAAGAGCAGTTTATAATGCTTTAATTTTTTTTTAATGTGATACTGTTCTTTTTAAGGGTTCTTTCATATGTGATCAGTCAGAGATACTGACTTTTGTGAGTTAACACAAAAGTGAAATAGCACTTTTAAGTGCTGTCTCTCTTTGGAGATTTAATGTGCTTTGTAATATCTCTGAGATCAGTCAGGGAGAGACGAGAAGAAAGAAATTTGATTTTGAGTTTGGACCAAAGCTCGGTGACTTGAGAGGCACCTAAACATAATGAAAAGGAAGAAGTTTCAAAGAGAAAGTTGGCAGCTATGACCAGAATCCACAGGGCTAGCAGGACTGACATCAACCAGAGGCAGATTTAGAGGGGTACCCTATGATCTCTCTTGATACCATTGACACTTCAAGACCCAGTTTCATTGGGGAACAGTCCAGTAAAAGAACATCTCCAAAGAACACAGCATGGTTGCAGTATTGAGAAAGACATGAAAATGCAGGCTCCAAGGGCCTAACGCTGTCCTTTTCTCCTCCAAAGATCACATACATCTGGGGAAAGCAAAAGTCAACATCTGAAACATGCTTTTTTCAAGCTTGACTTGAATGATATAAAGTTGGCCGTATAATAGCTAGATGCTTACCTTTGTGACCTAGGTTCAGTCTAATCTAAGAACAAGTTATTAGCTGATTCCTGGTAGTCTTCGCTTACCTCCCGGTGAATAACTTTCTACCCCGGCTTTGCCTTTTATTAAATTTTTTTAATGGAAGTAACCATCAGCTATCTGTGTGTCAAATATTGAAAATCAGCACAGAAAGTCCCCATTGCTTTGTTTATTTCCAATGTTTTCAATGATCTACAGATTACTAATAATTCTGAAGGTTGCAGTATATGTCAAATAGCTATGTACGAAATGTAAATTCTAAACTTACTATAAAAAGTATCTAAACAAAAAATAATAATAATAGTGATCAGTGAATTGAAGAAATCATATAGATGATTTAAGTTAGAATGTATGGGTTGACAAAAAGGGTGGGTAACAAGTTCTGTAGGTAGTAACTTAGACTTCCATTTCACTTATAAGATATTAGAAAATAAAACTTGTAGAATGATTTATGTTAACCATGTGTGGGATTTGAAAATTATAGGCCAAGTAGATTCATTATCCTGATATCTGTTCTAAAATGGCATCTCTCCTCAGTTATGTGGACTAAATTACAATTGAATTGTGACCACAAAAAGTTTTACGGATTTGCTCACATGAGAATTATATTCAAAATAAATAAAAGAATTGAGGTACTTTTCAAAATAACCAAGGTAAAAATACCATGCTTAGCTTAGGTGCTTCAACAATTGTGGAAAAGAGCTAATAATTATGATTTCAATTTTTAGGACATATCTTCATAATATCAAAATATCTAGTCAGTTCAACATAAAGAATTAGTCAAATTTAGTGAAAAAAAATTAGTCTAAAGTTTTCTTTCATAGAACATTAATTGAAATTTTATGTTTTATGAGACTATGCTAGAATTTTGTAGGTACTTTCAAAGTTCTTTAACTGGAGCACCATTTTAAAAAACTGAAAACTTCCATACAGAAAAGTCAATATTGTACCTGTATTTTTATCTAATGTATCTATTTTGTAAAATCAATTCTAGAGAAATTCTTGAGCAACTCATATTTTTCAAGGTAAAAAAATTGTTTTCTTGTAATTATAAAACGAGGTGAGATAAGAATACGTGATTTTAGTCCCAGCAGTAAGCTGAATTTATGGTATTTTTTTCCTACTGTAAAAATTCAAACAAGATTACTTACGGTGTTCTAAATACTGCTAAGAACACATGATTATACCAAAAATTATAAGAAATTTATCTATTAGAAAGGTATTGATTAGTACATGGTCTTCAGTTATTTATAAATAAATGTTAAATATCAAAGATCTAATTAGTGAACCAAAACTCTAAAAGTATTCGCCTGTGTATTACAACTATTAAAATCAAGTTTTTATTTCATAATGTCCCCAAACCTTTCTATCCCTTTAGGCATTTCTTTTCCCTCTTCAAATTTAAATAAGTATTTTATGCTCACCTGGAGCACCTATACTAAATGTAATCTTTGATTATATTTTGAAAAGGCTATATTTTGGTCTGTATACAACTAATGCATCCAGGAGTCACATACCCGAGAAATGAGTCTATATTTTGTGCATGCACTATTATTGGCCAACTCAAATTCTATTGAAAATAAACATGTTCTTGCTAGTGTTGGGTATGCCTTTTCTATCCCCTACTTCAATGATCAAATAGGTAGTTATAATTTTAATATTTTGTGAGTTTCCTATAAATAATGTCTTTATTTTCTTTGTAAAAGTTTTATAAAATACTCCATGTATGCTAATAAATATAAAGTAAGAGGAGGAAACATAATCCTATGGCAAACATCAGAAGTAATAAATGTCTTTTTCCTACTCTTATGCATAATGGCTATATTTATAAATATGTCTTTATGAGTTTTGATGCCAACTATTTTATTCCACAAATATTTGTGCAGCATCCACTACATACATACCAGATTCTGAGAGCCAGAAATGAGCAAAACAGAGGAAGTTCCTATTCTCATAGAACATACAATCTAGTGGGAGGAGACAAATATTAAAAATATAAACAAATGAGTGTAATATGTAAGTTATTGATGAATGCTGTGAAAGTAGAACACGAAAATAGCAAGAGACGATGTATCCGTCCTTTATTTTATGATCCAACTAATACTACATCATGGTCTTTCTCTTGTTGAGTTTCCTCTCATGACATGCCTCTAGCTCAATAAGAGTAAATTTTTCTTTCTTTCTGTTTTTTTTTTTTCTTTGTAGAATATAAAGTGGAAGGAAATAACAAGGAAAGTTTAGCCATGGAAACTGATTGCTGATCTATCAGTTTTATAAGGCTTCTAATGGCCTAAAATAGTCCATAATGATAAAACATTGAGATTTGAATTCAACTAATACATATTGGACAGAATTATGTGTAGTGACTTAATTTACATATGATGTGTGCCTGGAAAGTATCCAGTCATGTAATATGAAAAATAGAGACATTTACTGAAGAAGATACAAGATACAGGAAACATTATACATAGGACAATGACGCCTCAGCCTCAGTCCCTTTCAAAGTAGGCATCTTGGGACCTCACAAAGTTCTCCCAACATCTCCTTACCTAACCTGTACACATTCAACATTCTCAGGCATTCTGCTTGCTGCAGGCCTTCCAGAATGTGGATCACTTTCAGCAGAGTCTCAACACACTTTAAAGCATTTTCCCCCACTTTTATTTGTGCTACCCTCATTGCATCATCCCAGAAAAGGCTTCTGAATCATCCAAATAGTTTCTGCAGAGGAATGTTCAAGCTTAATGCAAAATTTGATGCAGATTCATTGTTCTACTTATGTGCTCAGTCATTTTGAGTGCCACAGCCACACAGTACACATGCTCACTCGTGTCTAGTGTCCCCCTATCTAGTACAGTGAAGTCGTCATTGTTCATGCACGCTCATTACAGTCCACTCTCCTTGGCTGCCAGGTTACATTGATGTCACCCAAACTGTTCTCATTGTATTAATAATGGTTGAATACTTTCTGGACAGCCCCCACGTACATTTGTCATTATTGAAAGTTCGCCTAGTCATTTTGGTGCCTATTATTACATAAGTAATTGTGATTTATACTCTAAAAAACATTATGTAATAAAACAAGTTAACATTCTAGTCCTTGAATCTCTTTTATTGCTATATTGTTGAATACACCATTTCAAGGCAATGCAATTATTAGAATGGAGTTGATCCATGTGCTCTCTTTACTTTAGCGATTACCAAAACTATTTAAAAAATCTGCTTTGTCTGGTTTTAAAAATGTCCTATAAAGAATTTATTTCTGAATTTTAGTTACTTTAATATTGTTAGCTTTACCTCACATTTCTACCTTTTATGTGACCCATTGTTTTAAATTAACCATGATTCCCAAAATATTATTGTCTTGTGGATTACACAAAATAAATTGTGGGGTTTTTTTAACTAACATATGGAGGAAGGTTATAAAAATATTCTGGGAATTAAATTATCTTAAATCCTCTCCAACATAATCCACCAAAAGGAAAATGTTTAATATATGAAGGGATTCACTGGCGCCAGTTTCTTTTGACTTCATACTTCTTAAATAGTTTATATAGTTAAATAAAAAGTATAATTTTCATGATTTGTAATTACTGCCCTCAAAATGCACCAATATATTTTCCTAAGCTAAGTTAGTAAACTCCTAACTTCTTAAGAAGCCCTTTAAAACAATTCAATGAGGACTATGGGAAAAAGAAACAAATGTAGCAAGAACAGCTGCTCCATAAATAAATGAGGGCTAGTTTTTGTAGGTAAATATTTAAGTTAAGGTGCAAACATTTTCTAAAATCTTTCTCTCTTACCCAATAAATCTGCATTCATGAGCTCCATATCCTATAAGTGATGGTTGTCATAAAATCTGTTTGAAATTTTAATAACAATTATATTTAGTACAGGATTCCATGAATGCACTGAAAGCATACCACGCATACCATCTCATTAATCCTCCCTGTAATCTTTAAAATCATTTTAAACATATTTTTTGAAGAGCTATGAAGCCCTGAATCATCAGTGCCTTCAGAAGACATTTGAGAAGGCATAGAAGAGGGTTTATTTCAATCTGTAAATCCACAGTATTCCTATTGTACCATATTGGAAAGAAATTGATATAATTTTTCAAATGATAGTTCTAAAACTATGAGCGATAGGTCCAATTTAATTCTAACTTCACTGATATTTTAAATCAGCTTTTATTATGAAAATCATGTTTATAGGTTATGTGTGCATTGGTCTTTCTGTATTTCTACTGTCCCAGAAGACAAAAAGCATACTCCACAATGTTATTTAGAGGAAGACATGAGCCAAGGCTCACATGTCAAAAATTATGCTTATCTTGACCACATTGAATGCAGAAATTTCTAAACTATTTATTTTTGTTTTGTAAAAACATTTACATTGCATAAAAGGAGCCATAGATGGTGACAGATTTTGTGTCACCAGAGATGTATCGTCTACTATTTGAGGCCAAGAAATGAGTAGTTTCCATAATTACTCAGGGAAATTGAATAATTGGACTGTGGTTGGTTTATGAGGAAGTTTTTTTTTTCCTCTAAGAAAGAAAACCATATAATCTGTAAGTCTCAGTCAAGTGGGTTTACTTGATTTATTCTTTTTAAGCACACAATTATCTCATGCTCGTTTAACATACGCTACAAATTAAATATTCAAACATAGAATCTTTTCATTCTCTTTCACCAGAAAATCTACACAATGGTTTCCTATTGACTTAGAGTTTTCTTTGAATAAAAATATATCATGTGTTTAAATTTAACATAAATTTAGAGCAATGTTAAGAAAAATGAAAAGTGCCCCACTAATAAATTTGAGAGTCAATATATGCACTACAATATTGTGAAAAGATAGAAATAATTTGATTCATATTTGCCTCTGAGGAAAAGATTTTATTTTGAATGAGTACCATATATAAACATTGCATTCATAACATTGTGACTTTATCCATTTTATTCCTATATTTTGTTCTATAGCAGAATGTGCTTTTCATGGGCAAGACCTTAAAGTATTTATAACTTGATGAACCAAGAAAGTATTTTGATCTCTTTTTTTCAAACAATCATTCATTCATTTATTCAGCTGATATTAACTGAATATCTGTTGGGTTTCAGTTGTTAGGGATACAACCATTAAGAAGACAAAATTCTTGCTATAAAGCACCTTATAGTCTAATTCCAAGAAGGAAATGGACAATTACCATTACCTAATTTGAACCTGAAGAATTTGGTCGAATTTAATTTTTTTCTTAAGATTTTAATTAATCTTAGGTCCATATTAACTAAATAAATTGGTATTTGTTTCCTCTGTTTCGTGAATGATACCTTAAAGAAATACCCAAGTACCCATTGTCTTTGCTATGTTTCATAACCCAAGTCTGCTTATGAAAAATGTTGAGTAGGTGAACTTTGCTTCACTAGATTCTCTCTAAGTGACTCACCAACTTTTAAGATATTGTTTAATAATTCATTCTACCCATGAGCTTTAAGAAAGGAGAATTCAAAAGGACCTTGGAGCCCTTTAGAAATAAGACGCTAGAAAAAATTTATGGTGAGGATAACCTATAACACCAATACTGGTGGATTATCACTGGTGTTAGATTTGTAGAGAACCTACAAGGTTCTGAGTACCTCGAGGCACATATAATTCATACAGGACTTTTCATATAGGAATTATTTAATAAATTGTACTATCATATGTGTAATATAGCACTTGACCTCTGAAAGTTTATTTTCTTTGAGTCACCTATGTGGCTATATGTGTGTGTTTGTGTACATGTGTAGGTCCACATGTATATAAGGAATAGAGAAGTTAAAGTTCTACAGCTTCTCTAAATTTTACAATTTTCCAACAGTTTTTCCTACTTTCTACAATAAAGTACTAGCCTTTCCTCTATGCATTATTACCAAGAGTTGGCAGCAATAATATGTCTGATAGTATTATAAGGTCATTTTCAGAAATGCCATCTCAGAGAAGCAGTAGCCTTGGGCACACTATTTGATCATGGTTGTAAGGGTAAAAGTGTGGCAAGGCAAAATTGGGTGTTAGGAATGATTCCATGTCTGGAAATATCCTAGTGGTTTTATGTCACAATTATAAGATTTTAAAAGTTAGATTGGTTAGATTTTTTTCATATAGTCTGAGTTTTTAAAAGAATATATTTTGTTAATTTTACTAAGAAGTTTTTGTATAACATTATCACTGAATATATTATTCTAGTATTACCCATAATATTTTTCCCAATGTATTAAGAATGCATTATACTTTGGGGAAAACACCATTTAGATTTGCTTGGCATCTTCATCCCTATATAATTTGTATTTTTTAGTAGAGTTTTTTTTTTCAGCATATTATGGGGGTACAGATGTTAAGGTTACGTATGTTGCCCTTGCCCTGCACCCCCCCCAAGTCCGAGTTTCAAATATGTCCATCCTTCGGGTGGTGCGCATTTCACTCTTTGTGTATGCATATACCCATCCTCTCCTCCCTCCTCCCTCCATCCCCCTCCCCCCTCCCCCCTGCCCAACATCCAATAGATGTTACTCTTATATGTGCACTTATGTGTTGATCAGTTAATACCAATTTGATGGTGAGTACATGTGGTGCTTGTCTTTCCGTTCTTGGGATACCTCACTTAGCAGAATGCATTCTAGCTCTATCCAAGAGTATACAAGAGGTGCTATATCACCATTGTTTCTTAAAACTGAATAGTACTCCATGGTATACATACCACTTTTTAGAGTTTTATTTTAACGACATCATAAGCTAAGAAAAGAGTACTTTTTAGTACTTTTTAGCCATTTTCTCATGGCTACTACATAGCTATTCTTCCATGTCAGCTATTATTATGTTGATTCTTCTGTACATTTCCCTACAATAGCATAATTCAGATATTTATTTTCACAGGACGAACATTTACATTTTTAGTAGTTGGTAGTATTCATTGCCTAGCCTCTAAATGGCAATAACAATAATCCAAATCAAAATTGAGAAATAAGTAAAGTTTTTCTTTGATATTACCAGCCTCTGCATTTCTAAAAATTATTTTTTCATCTGTGGCACCTCTTCCATCTCCAGCTGCTTAGTAGCTTCATAGTCTCATTACAGACCTTGTTATATCTATTCATATAATTTTCAGAAAAAAATTATCTATGGTTAGTTATTTAACTCTCTGCCAGGTATTTCCATTTTATTACATTATCATGTATTAAGATGGTATATCCTTAGAGACTAATCTAAAATCTTTCAGGAAGAAATAATTTGTGGGTAATTATGTGTATAGGGAGGGATGGTTTTCTTTAGTGGTTCAGCTAGCACTTATTTGGCATATACTGTGTGCAAAGTACTGAAAATGGCTAGAATTGTGGTATATTCCACATCACACACAGAAAGAGTATTTTGGAAACACATTTTCCATTATATATTCCAAATTACCCTAATTGCTCTATTTAGAGAAATAGACTTGATTTAGCTGTGCATGCAAATTGTAACAATCTGATAATACTACGCATCACAACTTTAATTTTTAAAAAGATATTGCAATTTTTCACCCTTCAGATCCACATACAAGGCTTATCTGATTTAATAGGAATGCTTGGTTTGAGGTCATGGTGAGAAAACTTTAATCATATTACTTGATCTTTTGCTTACTGAATGTCATTAAACAATAGGTTTGCCTGCCTCTGTTTTCTCTCTTTTTGCTATTAACAACCTAACTTTTAAAAGGGTGTTATTAAAAATGGAAACTCAGAACCTATGACTGCATATTTTGGGTCTGTACTTTCCTCCTGGAGAGCAAAAATCATAAAAGTGAATAACCAGGACATACAATTATTATTTCGTTTCTTTCTCTGCAGATTGAGGATGATTTTATTAAGAAGGAAACATGACTGTTTCCCAAGAAGATATCTGCCTACTAAGTCATAGTCTGGCTACCATTAAAAACATAGAAATTTAGATTTCCCTCTAAGAAAACTATAAGGGAATTAAGGAAACCAGTTTCCTCTGATTTAAGGGACACCTTGTTCCTCAGAAGGTTCTGACTTTGAACCCTTTTGAGTTGGTTTCTTCACCTTGAAAGCTTCTCCCACTAATATGTGCTCTTCAAGGGGATACTGAGTTAGGTCACAGAGAAGGATGCTTTTCTTGTCCCCTACTATCATTACCTCTGAGAGAAACAGATGTATTCTGTCCTACTCTTCTCCTCTGAACTGAAGTAACTGTCCCACGGCACATATCTCCTTGTGGGGTAACAAATTATCATAACGATAACTTACCTTAACTTAGGAGCTGACTGGCTATGTAAATATGACCATTCTATAAAATAGTCTTTTCTAAAAATTTTGATGGAACCATGAAAAATTATTACAAGTACCTTAAGATTCTATTCTAAATCACCTGTTTCACAATCAGCTTTCAATGTCCTGCTCCTTAAGGGAGTGATTAGAAGAAGGTAGAGGGAGAAGTGTATTGAAATGGGCTTGGAAAAAATCAAAGGGCAAAGAGGATTTGTGCTCACTATTTGCATTTAATATGGTGATCGGAAAAACTGCATGACCCCAGTGTTGCCCTCTCATCCACTATAGATGATCCAGGAGAGGGAGAGTAAAGAAGGTTCAATCAGAACCTCATTGGTATTTACCTTATTGGTAAAACTCAAAGGCTCAGTGATCCAGGAGGTCACATGGACATCTGGAAGCTTCATGTGGGCCCAGGAAGAGGCAAAAATATTGTAGTATCTTGTGCATTAAAGAGATTAAAGTAGCTGGAAAAGAAAGGTGGACCTAAGAAAGGCCAGGTAATTCAGGGGAAGGATACAGGAGGTAAGTTCTTGGTCCAAAAGCCAAAGCCCATTAGGTAAATAAATGGCCTTGTAGATGCCAATTTAGGTGACAGCAATGGTGTTGGGCTACCCCACTCACACTCCAAAGCCTTGCCACTGCAGAACTCCCCAGAAATGTAGACGAGGGATGAGTAGAGGACACCCTGAATGTCTGACATTATCTCCCAAATAAAGGCTTGAATTAGAACTCAAGTTCAGTCATAGAAAAGTCAAATATTATGTTTCTTACACATCTATGATTAAGGACTTAGAGTCATTCCTACTACAGCATTACCATTCTTCACTAAATGATAATCTCTGCCAACTATATTGACAAAGGAATGAGTTACAAAAAGGGACAGTCCCAAAAGTTGTATTTGAATGATATGCTTATAACTTGGTATATAAAAGCTACCATTCAATTATCGGTTGGGTCTTTGTTTTTAGACTCTCAAATAAATATAAGGAATAACAGTTTAATCAGACATTTTAGCATTAACCATAGTTTGTTCATAAAAACTGGATTATTAAAAAATCTATGTTATTTTTATGAATTGTGATTTCCTAATCATAATTTTGAATCAGTATCACAGATGTCAAAATGATGGGGTAAATATACAACTCATTTCCATAAAAAACAGCCTACTCTCTCCTGGGGTAAAAAGTAAAGTCCTCCTTTGATTTTCCTCATAACTAATCATTTCCCAAGTAAAAGCTAAACCCAAATCTTGAGTCACTTTAAATAACTGTTTGGACTTTAGGAAAAAAATCTCCTCTTTTTAATAAGAAAATATAATTTATTGCTATATTGAATATACTAAGAATTGTAACTTGTCTTTCATGAAAAAGTGTGGGGTTCATCTATGCACATGTGCACATACCTGGTAGTTGCACCCCAGCTGGTGGTAAGACTATTTCTAATTCATTTTAAGGAAACATAAATAGGATTACTCTTATGTGTATGAGGAAGAAATGGAAATTTACATTATATGAATTGAAAATCAAAAAGCAAGTATGCACTCAACCAAATTTTTTTTAAAAAGCACTCCACCTAACTTAATTGTCCACACTGGAAATTTCTTTAATAGAGAATAATATGAGATAAAGATTAAAATGCAAATACATTTTATGGAGTAAATTTAAATGGATGCTATCAGACTTTTACTGAGTGCAAGTTTTAATTTTAATAAAAATGGTGGCAGGGAGAGTCCGAAGGCAATGGATGCCCACAGGAAACATGAGGGGAGAGGACAGGAGGAGGGATGAGGGGTGGGGAGATGTCACAGAAAGAGAAGATAATGTTGCTTGGATAAATGTCATAATTAGTCCCATTAGTCAGCCATGCTGGAGCTAGAGTGATTTTCAAATAGTTCTTGACACCTCAAATTTATTACTATGTTTCATTTTTTTCAACATTATTTACTGAGTTCCTACTGTCTCTCAAGCACGCAAGATAAAGCAGTGAACAAAATCAACAAAACTCTCTGCCCTTAAAGAACTTGCAATCTGGACAATAAGTATATAAGCAAACAACATGTTATGTCAGAGTTAGAAAAGCTTCAGATATAAACAGACGAAGCCAAAGAGAGTGCTAAGAGAATATTAATGGGTTTCAAATTTTAAATTGGGCACTGGTGGGAAGTATAGAAGGGTGAGTAAAAATCTGAAAGAAATAAGGGAGTGAGCCATGCAGCTGTGGTGGGGACAGGCTTGTTGACATATCTGAAACGCTTGATGCTAAAATCAATTTCACTCCAGTTATATATGTTGGCCCTCCTTCATATTATGTATAGTTCAGTTGAATGCTGCAATTTATAACTCTGTTCTCATAAATTAATATATATAAAAATACATGCATGTATATATATGTGTATGTTCTTAGATAGAAATTTGTATTCATATTTATTTTTTAAATCTCATTTTTCAGGAAAATTTTTATGGCAAACATTTTATCTTATCTAATAGACAGGAATGAGGTATAATATATTACACAAGAGAAAATCTTTTCTCTCTATAATAGCATTCAAAATAAGAGTCGTAAAGTTTATTATAATTTTTTAACTGGGAGGGTAATTTAGAGACAAAATGAGAACACCCATCGTTTTATGTCAGTATATATTTTTAAAAAATAAACTCTCTAATTTATAGCTAAAGTCCTAATGAGTTCTATAACTAAGAGCAATCTTGGTTTTTATTCAACTTTCTTTTAATTCTTTAGATGACATTTATAACAATTCTGCAATATCTTTCTAGTTTTTTAGAAAAAGTATGATATATGTTTGTGAAATTCAAAGGACATTGTCAACCCCAGTGGATTCAGATTGGCCCAGATTTGCAACCTCGTTTGTCTTCATAAAGACAGTCTGTCTGTTACACATCACTTTACACTCTACAGAAAGGCTACATGTAATATTAAGAGATTTTTACAGAAAAGAAAAATGTAGCTTAAAAAAAAAAAAGAAACTCTTTCTGTAACAAATCAATGTATTCCAATACATCTACTCAGTAGCTGTGGCTTAACTAAGGTTTGGGAAGTTTCCTGAAACAGAAGAGAAGGAAATGAAGGCCAGAGGAGTAGGAAGGAAAATAAAAAAAAAAAAGGAAGAAGAAGATACTGCCTAGCTACAAGCTGCAGAGGGAAATTAATATTCAAAAGGTTAAGGTGTCTGTGAAATGTATGTAATGAGTAACACTCATAGTTTGTTACTATAGGTTCATTGCCTCTAATGTTGAGGACGGCGCATGGATAATTTACGATTCCCATTGTCCCCTCTGCAGGGATTAATTCTGAATTATTTATGTACCTATATACGCACAGAACTGAAACATTTTAGTTAAAGTCAGCCACTCACTCATAGTCTTGAAATTATGCAGCCCTTGTTGCTAAAAATGATGTTAGCCTCTTGTGATTTAAGTCATAACATTTTATTTTCAGTCCCACTGAGAGAGAAGGCATACAGGAGGGGGAAAAAGATATATTTTTCTAGGATAAATCTCAGAATGCATTTTTTAAAGATGTAAATAGATAATGGTAATTTTGTTAAGTCAAATTATTGTTGTAAAGAGCATGTAAATAAACCTTTATTGTATTCATGATTTGTGATTTTGTATTGGTACAAGCTAAGGCTTGTTTTCACATGTGTATCTTTCAATATAAAGCCTCTACATTTCAATAAAGGGAACTCCGCCTACGTACTAATTAATCAAAGAAGGAAATTTCATTTTTGGCAAATTGTTCTAATCCATTCAGATTTCACACCAAACCATTTCATTTAGTCAACTGAATTCAGAAAAAGTAGTTCCCACTTAAACTCCAGTGATTACTCACTGATATTCAAGCCTTCTTTGAGTACATCAGAGTAAATGAAGAAAATCTAGGTGTTACACACTTCCATCAAAAATAACAGATTGTGTTCTGGACTGACAATGTGTTTGATAGGGGCTGACCTTGTCAGCGAAAGAATCTCTTACAATTTTTGATTTTCAATAAATTGGATTTTAAAGCATTGTCTGCATTCAACATGCTTTTTTTTTTTGTATTGTAGCATAAATTATAGGTTCTCATATATAATAGTTAATCAAATTTCTTTGAGTGACAAAATTAAAATGTCCCATACACAATTCTTTTTTTAGAAAAAAAAAATCTGAATAAAAAAAATGTCTCCAAACAACTGACCCTGGGCCTTTGGAATTACCTAGTCTCTTCTGATCTGAGAATTTATGTTTCCCTAATAATTAGGGTGCATCTCAAGTAGACACCCTGTCACATAGGGTATTGAGTAAGAAAATAGATAAGGAATTAGTAAGTATTCAAAGAGCAAAAGAAAAAATATATATATACATGAACACACATAAGACATCAATTTCTCTTTTAGCCCCCACCCCATACAATTCAACAATTGCTAATAAATTAGGAGGAGGGGCATATTGATGTACTGCTTGACTATAACACAAAGAAGTGTAGTTAGCAAAAAGCTGCAGTGGGTAATGAACAGTATTTTAACTCGGCAGTTTAACCTCCGTGTCTGTCAGCTGTGACCTTTTACCAACCCCAATGAGAGTCTGATTTCTCACTTTTGCTACTCACTGCTGGATGAGTGAATGTAGAATTTGACAGCGAGAGGTTTTACATGAAAAGGAAAGGTACTTAAAAAGCATGTTTTGTGATGATAGGCTACATTTATTCACTGTTCATTACGCTTGGTGCAGCAGCAGCGTTAGTGGATTGATTGGGTGTGAGCAGCTTGTCTGCTACGGAACTGAAGAGGCGTTATTGACCTGCATGGGAGCTGAAGTGACCTCTAGATGACCCCCCTTTCACCTGAAATTGACCTTGAAAACAACCTAGGGTTCACTCACATTTAAAAAGGAGGGAAATTCTTCTAACAGCATGTGAATTATTAGAATTGATATATTGAGCATTTCCTTTCCTTCTCTCCTCCTCTTTTTTTTTTTTTACTTTTACAGAGGTAAATGCTTGTAGGGGGTAAGACGAGTGTTGGCTTTTAAATTTCTAGACCCTGCAGCTGCTCTGCTTGGTGTTTGTACAGATTTATAGAGGGGACCAACCAGACTTTGGACTGCTTGATGTAAAATTTTACCATTCATCATTATTGATTAGAGTCCACACTCTATGACAGAGCCCAAACCTTACTATGACAATTGCTATTTCAGTTGTTATGGGCCATAATGGGCCATAGGGATGATTTAAAGGAACAGAATAGCTATCTGTAATTACACATGAATAATCCATGAATTCTACACCACAATGCTTATGATCAAACCCTAACAACCAAGGCTTGAGACATTTATTCTTGTTCTGTTTTTGGTACCTGAGCCAAAAGTTACCAATTTATGAAAATTTATGCACAATAAGCTGACCTTCTCCCATGTTTAAAGTTAAGTTTTAATTCTTAGTTAAAAATAAATCACCGACTTGAAAAGTGATAAAATATTTCATTTTTACAGATATTTTGATCAGTAATTGAACTTGCTTCTTATTAGAAAAGGATATCCATTATTATTTCATCAAATACCTTCAAGAAAATATATTAGAAATTTGGTATAGTTGCTGATAGAATCAGAGGAAAGAAAGTAGAACATTTATTATTATTGTTATGGCTTTTTAAACAAGCATTTTACTTGAAGTCTTTATTCTCATATTTGGCCAAAAAAAAAATTATTTGGGAAAAAAATCAAGACCATAGATTAGGTCCTATGGTACAATGGAAATTTAATAGGTCTCATATAACCTTTAATAACTGTTGAAACTAATACACTAACCTAATGATTCATGTGGTGTACCTCAACAGTAAATTATTCTCTAATTTTATGTCAAATGGGGAGATGTAGAAACTGCTTGCCCACTGAGCTTATGCATACGTGCAAGCCCTAAGGTTCAGAGTGCTGGTACAAACACAGCTAATAAAAGATCACATTTATTAGCAGCTCCTCAAGATATTCCCATATCCAGCATATATCTTGGAATGGAGACCACCCCGTGGATATGATAATTTTAAGGGTATTTTTAGGAATGGCCAATTTTTTCCTTGGTACTTTCAGAAGACTCCAACACTTATAGATCCCAAAATGGGAAATCTATGCAAAGTTTTTGTAAGCTTGCTTCTTCTAGTTCTTAGAATTTTTGTAACCAACTGCTAGATTTACTCCACTTTGAGATTTTAATTTTCTGACAATTTATAAAGCAACTTTTGGCAGTGTTTTTGGTCTAGCTACCACATATTCCAGAAAAGTGTCCCTTCTGCCTGGTTTGTGACAACATTTCAGTAGTTCAACCTATTTGGGGCATAATAGTGTTGTTTAACTCAGATGTATTTTTCATACTGTTCAAATATTTACATGCAAGGCTACAGGCTTATTAGCAATCTGGTGAAGTATTTATAAATCTGGATCAAAATTTTGACAGGATATTTATTGCATTGACTTGACCTATTTTCTATGTAAAGCTCTACTCCATAATTCTTGTTTCATTTGATGTTAATCCTATGCATAAAAGTCAGTAACAAGGATATTTGAACACAGTAAAATTCTAGCATCCACACAGGAGGATTCTACTAATCTGATTTTGTCCCTCCCTCTCCCAGTGTGTGAGGTGCTTACACCTATGATTGTTTCAAAGCTCCATGAAGCTCCAACTAAATCAATGCATGTTATCTATTACATTTTACTTTATTCTTCTCTTATTACAGTGATAAACCCCGGCTAAGGTCCTCAGCAGGTTAGAGGACTTGCAAATTGCAATTATTCTAATTTAGGATCATACTATTTTTTTTTAATCCTTGGGGACATTTTTTGCCCCTTCAAATTTCTCTAATATTGCAGTATGTTTTAGATATCTGCTAAATGGGCTTCACTGCAAGATTGAAATGTAAATTTTAAAAAGTAACATATCACATTAAATAAATATAATATAAAATTAAATAAAAGATGGCACAGTTTTTTCCAAGTCACATAAATGATTTTTCCAAATATTATTTCCTCTTAACTGTTCACGTTTATCTCTACATCAAATAAACACAAAGCATGTTTCCTTCAACAGCAAATTCTTTACAGAATACCACAAAAATAAAGACTTGTAATTGGTATGACATTAGAAATCCATGTACTTATCTAGTCAGCCTCCATCTCATCTTTGTTCCTACCTCTCTATAAAGGAGAAGGCAGCTTTGCCCAAAGGAAGAAATAAAAGGGAATCCTCGTTAAAAGGTACATTAACGAAAAAAAGAACAGCTTTATTGGGGCATGTGCAGAAAGGGATGTTTGAGTAGTAAATGATAATTTACTTTTGAGGTATATTAAAAAGGTTTAATCTTACTGATCATGAGTTAAATTGGATGTTTTAATCAGTTAGCAAGTGCCAAAAATAATTATGCCAGAGCGCTTAGTCTGCAGAACGTGTACACAAAGCATATAAATCCTTTGCTTCCCCAGGGATTTCTCAGAATAACACACAACTAAAAGACAAAAGCGATATCAAACTCATATAAATTAACATTGCAAATGATCTGAAAAATACAATAAATAACATGATCCCATCACTTTCAATATGCAGCACAAGGAAGGGTGTCCAATACAAATAAATGCATTAATTTCTCGTATCCTTCCTAAACTTTTTTAGAAAACTTTTCTTCCATTTACTTTCTGCAGTTCAATTCAAGGTCATTCCTTTCATTGAGAGAACTGGGCTGGGTGACCAAGCATAGAAATCTGTGTTCCTTTTAGAGATGAATGTGAAAAATAGGATTATTTTACTAATGAGCTTTTATTGAGGAAGTAAAATAAAGCAGTTGGAGGCTTGAACCTGGAGAGTCCTTTGAAGTTCTAAAAATTCTATGATTTTAAAATTGATATTTACCAACATTAAAAGTAGTTTTGCAAGATGAAAACCAGTATAGTAGATGAACCAATGTTTTAAAACTATCAGTATTAACACCTCTCACAAATACCTTTTTAAAATGTATATTATTTATAAAAATTATATTTTAAAAAGTATGTTTTCATAATCAGTTTTAAAAATTATATTTTGTTTGCTCTGTGACTAATTTATGAAATGTTGATATCACTCAAAAGAGTAAAAGTAATAGATTGTAAAGATGATTTTAAAAATTGTGAGTAGATAAAATCATTTCAACTTTTGCATAAGGAGTTTTGAACTGAATTATTTCTAAACACTAATAGCTAGACAGGCTGAGGCAGGCCATGTGCTTTATTCCATTTGTGTGAAAAATATAAATAACATGTATAATTTTATGTGTTAAATGTGTCACACCCCTTAAATCCTAATTTAGATTTCTTTTTGACATCTTACGTGAACTGAGTACATCTTGATAATTTCATTTCAGTTCTAATAATATAATTTAAAAATATTATCTCCACCATTTCTGCCAAACAGGATTTCCTAACATTTTGGGCCATGGATTACTTTAAGTCACTAGTTTAAATTATTTTTTCAGTGGTAAGGTTAGGTAGTCACAAAAAAAAAAAAAAAAAAAAAAATCAAAAGATTTTCTAAAATGTATGTTTCTTTTTAAATGGTAGAATTCACTCTGAAATATATATATTCAAGTTGGATGTAAAAGCTTATCATTTTCTGAAGGTTGATGATTATTGAGAAAGCTAAAAGAAGAGTGGGCTAAGGTTAAATGAATCATGAGTTATACATCGGATGCTTTTCCCATCGTGTAACTTAATTGGTTTACACTGATTTTGTACTGGAGTATTTAGGGACAACATAGGGGCTTTTCTGCAGATCTGAACAGCTGCTTGATTTGTTAATGAACAAGATTATCAGTAGGCAATTGCTCACAGCTGAAAAACTGCATGCTCCTGGTTAGTCCATTGCAGAGGGAATTTTTTAAATGTGGCTTTTGTGTTTGACACTGCACTGTTGCCTATTGGGTGATGTGGGTAAATCTGCTTGTCCCTTTAATAACCCAGTATCATTATATGCAAATTTGAATAGTACATACAAATTTTTACCCTCTGAGTAATAGATTTAAAGATGCAACAGAATTACTCCTCTTAGGAGCAAATGTGTCATCGTTATCATAAACTTGTTATCACTACAATTTTGGGGGATCGAAGAGCCCTTTGAGCAGCTTATAACAGGTAGAGATCTCTATCCTCAAGTGTGTATATAAGTACACACACACGTACAAACACACACACATTTTTGCAAACAATATTAGGGTGTTCATATATGTCAGGTTAAGAGCCTGTGGAACAGAATTTTATTGAAATAAACTTCCTTTAGAAGAATGGTAAGTTAGAAAGAAAAGAGCCTAGTAACCATCAGATAGGAAATAACCTATTAGGTGTTATGTTAAAGATCAATTAATTATTTTGCTTCAAATAGTGGACTATATCAAATGGACAATGAAACATATTTGCAAAAGGAATAGACGCATTCATTTGCATTGCCTCTTCTAGTATCAGGATCATACAAAGGCTACTTTGTACTTATTTGCAGTATGAGTTACTTTGTTGAATATGCGGTTTTCATTTTTCTAGATTTTCAGGATAATTTCAATGGTCAGCTAAATAATGGATATATATGTATATGTTCTAATATTCATTCCAGAAATAAGATTTAGAAATGAATTCAGTGCTCTTCAGTATGTTATCCATTATCCTCTCCTATTCCAGTGGTTTCCTTAAATGTTATCTGATGCAGAAAAGATGTTTCAAATGACTGGACAGTCACAGACTTTGTTTTAAACAATTTTACTTTACTTACCTTGTTGCTAATATGCTTCTATTCAGAGAAATATCAAAAGCGATACCTCACCGATTAACAGATGATACTTCAGGGAATACATGTGAATTTAAATAAAATTAAGTTTTCAATTTGTTTTTTATTTGGTATGTTATTATTAATGAATATATTATTATTATTATTATCTTATTTCCAGGAATTTTATTTTGGTTTACAAAAATAAGAATTCTATTTGATTTCTCTATATTTAACCCCAAATTTAAAAAAATATGAAAAACAACCTCCATGGTGGTCAAGCATTATAATCATTCCCTTGCATATATCCTTAATTTTTTTGCCCCTCTCCTTATTCTGATTAAATCCAAATCTCCTTTTCCTCTGTCCCCACGCCCATGCTATTGGATCTGGCTAGAGAAAAACACTCCATCATGCCGACTGGTCTCACTTTATATTCACATTCATGGCCTGCAGTGGGCCCTTAATGATGTCATGTGGTCGTTAAATACGGCTCTCGTACATTCACGTTTCTATTCTCCCAGACAAGTATTTCATGTCTTCTCATTCCTCAAACTTCCAACACCCTCTCTCCATCTTCACTCTCAGCTGATAACATTTTTTTTCCCTTCACTGAAAAAGTTGAAGCAATCAGAAGAGAACCTCCAAAGAATCCACTCTCCACATTTGCCAGCACATGTACTCACATACTCTGCTTTCCTGCCTGATGTCGTTTCCAACGCAATTTCCAAGCCCTTTTCTAAATCAGTCTGACTCATTCAAGTTCCCATATTTCCCCTCTATTCAAGGACGTAGATCCAGAAATTCTACTCCTTGCTGTATCCTCTGACGTCAATTATTCAGTCTTTGCTTCACTTTTACCATCAGCATGTAAATATGCTGTTATTTCTTATATCTAAAGATGATTTTTTCATGTTTTTGTTCTCTTTTCTGCAAAACTCCTCAACAAACTTCCCTACTACAGGTCCAACTCCTTTCTTTTCATTCTCTATTAAACTCACTCTAGACCCTTACCACCACCACCACTAACACCAAATTCTTTTTTTTTTTTTTTTGTTCACAACTCCTTGATACTAAATCCAATAATCAATTCCATCTCCCTGTCCTATTTGACTACCCAGCAATCAACACAGTTGATTATTCCCTCTTCTTTGATGGATTTTCTTCACCTGGTTTCCAAGTCACAGTTTTTGGTTTTCCTCCTACCTGACTGTTTCCCCCTTCACTGTCTCCTTTACCGGTTCTTCCTCCTTTCCTGGGCCCTGAATTTGGATGTTCCCCAGAATTCACTGTTTGATCTTTTCTTCTTTATCAATACCCCCCTTTTTGTGATTTCACATAATCCCATGGAATTAAGTACAATCTTTATGTTTACAACTCTCAATGAATATTTCTAGCTTAAATATCTCTTCTAAATTGACGACCTGACATAGCCACATCAATGTCTAATAGAAAAATGTAATATATATATCCCCTAATCTGATCTCCCTCAAGTCTGCTCTACCTACAGCCTTTTACTGCCCAGTTGATGACAATTTTATCCTTCAGTTATTCAGGTCAAAAGCCATGTTTAATTAATCTGCAGATTCCATCACCTTTACCTTAAAATATCCAGAATCTAACTATCTCTACTGCTACCAGTCTGGTCAGAGCTAGCATCTTCTTCCAAACCACCATTGCAATACTCTTCTCGTAAGCCTACTTGATTTCACTCTTCTCCCCTGCAGTATTCTTACTACAGCAACCAGAGTGAAACAATAAAATGTAATTGTGATCATGTCACATCAATATCAAAACTCAGCAATGACACTGCATTTCATTTAGTGTAACAGCTGAGATTCTTGCAATGGCCTAAAAATGCCAACATTGACTGAGGCCTGTTTCCTCTCTTATCACATTTTCCATTACTCTCCATTTTTCTTCTTCATTCTACACAAGTCACGTTGAACTACTTGCTTGTCTTCATTGGAGTCATTGTTCTAATTATTTCTTCTATTGGGAACATTCTTCCTGAAGATATTTATTTAGCTAATAGTTTTTCTTCAAGTCTTTGCTGAAATTTCATCTTAACAATGAAGCCTAAGAAATATATTTAATATTCCTTTCCTCAATACTCCCAAACCTCCTCACCCTGCTCTAATTTTTCTTTATCTCCATAATGTTTATCAACTTCTTTTTTATTTCTTTTTCCTTTGCACATTTATCAACTTCTAACTCATTATATATTAATAATTTACTTATTTATTATGTTTATGTTTAATGTTTGTTTTATCACTTCAGAAAACACAGGTCATTTTTCAGTTGGTTCACTGATGTATCGCCACTTCTTAACTTCATACTTAACATTTATTCAATAAAAATTTATTGAAGAAATGTGATTTTTAAAAAAACATGCATTTAAAAATATATATTAAATGTCCTTTTGAAAGAGTTTTTATTAAATGTCTTCAAAACTGTATGTTTTAATTTGTAACCCTTGTAAACCTAAACATTTCACTTAAATAATGCATTTGTTCAGTTCTTCAAATATTTATTAAATACTATCACTGTGATAGTAGTGTCTAGTTCCAAGAAATTCATAGGCAGGAAGCAGAGAGAGAGAAACAAACATCTGCCATAGTATAATGTACTATAATTTGTGCTGTGGTAGAGTTATGCACTGGATATTACAGGAGCATAGACAACCTAACCTAAGGACTTTTCCACCAATTGGCAAGGCCAGTTAGTTGCCAGTCCTCTACCTGACAGAAGCTTGGTGGTTTATTCTTTGAAGAAATTATACCAGAGAGCCTCTAGATTTAGAGATGTTAGAAATGATAAAGAGTAAATCCGACTTACTATACTGAAATCAGAGATGTTAAATAAAAGTTTACATACTTAATGGTGTGATCACCCCTTCCTCAACACACAAACATACCCACATCCACAGAGAGAGAGAGAGAGAGAGAGAGAGAGAGAGAAAGAGAGAGGTTGGTCTCAGAACTTATTAAATTGAGTTTCCAAGTCTATCGGTCCTAGAAAGGAGCTCTAAGGATTTTTTCTGACGAAAGTGAATGACCCTGTAGGAACGATTGGCTGACATTTGAGGGGTTTTCCAACATAACTGGTATTTCTTTTCTCAATCATCCCAGTGAAATCAGTCACTCATAAGCCCTGACAATAGACACTGCACTTCCAGTTAAATTTGTGTGCTTTCTCTTAAATAGATATAGGAAGGCAAGTTCTTACAGGTATTTGAGAAACACCTCTTAACAAAAATTTGAATGAAGAACCAGAAAAGGGAGAGAGAATTTTAAAATGAGAAACAGAAAGTGATAGTTGGAGCCTGGGATAATTTCAACCAGTGGTGGCTCCCTGTGTTCACCAAGATAAGGAATAGAGAAGAGGGTTTATGGATTGAAGTAGGATCGAGGACACCATTTAATCAGCCAGTGAGTTAATGTAAATTATATGTTTAACCCACGTTTAGAACAGTTGTGATTTGTGAGGTATAAATAAAGTTTTAGCATGTTGAGTGTGAAGTCCCCATATGATATGTAAATCACAATAACTTATCTATAAACAGTTTTTGGGTCCAACGGAATAGTCTGGAGTACGAATCGTCACTGTGTAGCTAGTGGTTGAATTAAAGGTCATGCTTGAGAGGAAAAAAACCTGTAAGTAGAAATTAGAAAACATGAAATCTATCATCATTTCTAAAAATCTATTTTATTATCAAAGTACAAAGTTAAGATATGTTAATCAGATACAGTTTTTTTTTTAATAAAATAACGTTAGGAATTAGGAAACAAAAGCCCACAAAGTATACCATATTCCTTTCTCCTATTTTTGACAGGTAAACCTTTCTAAGATTTAAAAATAAAATTCTCAATGCATAATTTACTTTAAAGTCAAATTCTAATTTTAAAGATTTTATATTACACATAGATTGAATACATTTTAAGAATTTTTAATGATTTATTTAATACTATATATTTCCTGATGGAATTCATTTTTTTTCTATAGATTTCAATTCCTGAAATGATATGCCCCCTACATATACTGGAAGTTTACATTCAGACCCTTGATATTTAAAGTTTATTATTAACAGACTACAAAAATAGAGGGGTAAATTTTCAAGTTATTCATAAAATATACTATTTAAAATAGAGTAAGCAAATCAGTCAGTTAAAAATAGATCACACCAGGTGGAACTGAGGAGCTCCAGGCAGTCCAATGTTCCCACAAAGAACAACAAGGAAAAAAAATGAAAAAGTACCCAAATTACCTGTTTGAAGGCAATGAAAAACTGTGAAGTACCAAGAGCTGGAGGGTCTAAGACTCCAGAGAGGGGAGAATCTTAAGTGAGTGAGCGAGCTGACTTTCACAGCTGATTTTCCTATGCAGCATTTGCCAGTTCTAGGTTTGGGCAGGAGTCTAAGAATTGGGGCTTTGAACTAATAGATGCTGCCTCTAGGAAACAGAAAAAACAAAATAGGTTTTGGTAACACTTGGTTCATTCAAGTACATGACTCAGTTTTACCTGAGAAGAATGACTAAGTTCTGGGATAAGCAGAATAGAAGGCTAAAAGATAAAGCATAAAATCTCTAAAAAGCAGATTGAGGTTTTGACTAGCCTCGAAAAGTAAAGTATGAGTTCTGCAAAGAAAATGAGACTCCAAAGACGATGTCTTCATCCACTCAGTTGAAAACTCTAAGGTCCAGGCTGAATCAGGGATAGACTAAGACATACCAGTGCTGCAATACAGCATCAAAGAGCACAGTTCTCAATTTGTTCAGGGTGATCAGCTTTCACTCCTTTTGTCTCCCAAAGACAAAGTAACATATGAGTTCCCACAATTTTTATGCATCATTTATAGTATTCTATCAAAAATTAATTAACACATCAATGACAAAACCACATTCCTAAAAAACAAAAGTAAAAAAAAAAAACAAAAAAACAACCACAATCCGCAGATCATCCTATTTTTAGAGTTAACAGACAGGAACTCTAAAATAATTATGATAAATTTATTCACAAAAATAAGGGAAATGAAGATAGATTTTAAAAAGTTTAACAGGGAACTAAAATCTTTTAAGAGAATCAAATGGAAATTCTAGCACTGAAAAATAAAATATCTGAAATTAGGAACATATTAAGTGGGATTAACCACATATTAGACATAGCAGGAGACTATTCAACAGAATGAAACATGTGTAGGTCAATAGAATATATCAAAAATGATGAACAAATAAAGGATGGAAAAGAAAGACACATTGATAAAAAAGCATAAAAAATGTGAACAAGTGGAAAAAGTCTAGCCTACGTATAAACCAGACTTCTAGGAGGAGAGAGAAAGAGAGAGAGAGAGCAAGAAAGAGAGAGAAAACGGGAAATAAACAATATTTGAAGAGATATTGGCTGCAAATTTTCCAAAACTTGTAAAAGACATCAACTCATAGACTAAAGAAGTGCTGTGAATCTCATGCAGAATAATTACAAAGAAAACACCAAGGCACACCATAGTAAAACTGCTTAAAAGCAAATGCAACTAAAAATTAACCAGCAATGAGAATTAATGAACTACAATCACATACAAAATTCCTATGAACCTAAAAACATATTTTAAATGATCTATGTACTGCATAGCTGCATTAATATAATGTTCAAAAATAGTTAACACTGCTCTTTAGTGCTAGAAGTCAGAAGAGTGGGTACTGACTAGGAAAAAAACATACATACAAGTGGCTTCTGGGATCTAATAATCTATTTTTTGATTTGGATACTGCCAGTTACACAGTCATTTTGCACAAATTCATCAAGATATAAATTTAGGATAAATAGCTTTTTTGTAATTTTTTTTATATTTTACTCAGAGTTTACATTTTTAAAAAAAGGGATGCAGTTGGCAATCAAGTCCCAGGTCAACAGGATGGGTGGAAAATAGTAGTTAACTACCAACTGGTGAGAAAAGTAAGATTCAGCCCATTAGGATTGTCTACCTGATATACAAGACTCAAAAGCATAACAAAGCAATACAATAATCATAATTACTGAATAATCTTGAGAAGTTTTTAAATAAATACTACTGCCTATGAAAGAGATTTGGTTAAAAATTTTCTAAACCTGGTGAAATTCTGACTTTGGGAATATTGACGAAGCTTTAACTAAAAGTGGTAAAGAACAAATTTTTGAGTCAGACAAGGATTTAATGTTCTGTCTAAGAAACCAAAAGAAAGCAAAAAAAAAAAAAATCATGTCTTGTTTTTAAAATAACAAACACATAGAGTTTTATTATTCTTTAGCACAGTGCTGCCAACTGTATAATTTTCTAGCTGATTTTTTTCTTTTCAGTCTTTCTGGAGTATTTGACAGTTTTTAAATAATGGTATCAGAATTTCAGTGAAAATAGAAAACAAAATGTGAAATGCACAAATCAGTGGGGGTGTACATGTTTAGGGATAGAATTAAGGTTTAAGTTTTCTGTAAAAGGATATAATTCTACCTTATTTAGAAGGATTATAGATGTGCTACATGATAAAAGATGTGACAGAAAAGCTGGCACAGCAGCAGTAATAGTAGGTGACATATTAGCAATGTAACCTAGTGCTAACCCAAGTCTTTCGCAGTTACTATGCCAAGACTGAAATAGAAAGCAGACACATGTTTCTATCAGATGGGGTTCATTGGTAAGATGCAGCTGTTGCCTTCAGCACAGAAATTGAAGATAAATAGATTCATACTTTAAGAGGTTACAGCATATTCTGATATTCTAAATTCAAGTTACATTTTAAATAGCATGAATCACCAAATAATGTGAAGTTAGGTGATTTCAAACACCTTGTCAAGTTTTAGTGATTCTGAAAGCACACATCAGGAATCTCTACATAATGATTTCTGTTCAAGTCAGCTAATTTTTATCAAGTACGGTGGAAAAGAATGATAGTTGCCTCCCAAAATACCTTGTCCTCTTCTTGTTTAACAATAGAATCTCAATTTTTAATGGGCTGGCATGTTCTCAGCTAAAAGACTACATTTCCCAGCTTCTGTTCTAGGTGCAGACATGTGATTGAGATAGAGCCAAAAGATTAAAATAAATTATTATTTACTTGAAGAGGAGGAGAGTACCTCCTCCTGCTGGCTAGAACATGCATGTGACAGCCAGAGTTCTACTAGCCACCTAGGGTTACAGGGGCATACCCTACGAATGACAGAGGGGTGAGCTAGAAGGAACTTGAACTTGAGGCAACCGGTGGAGCTGCAAAACCAACCCTGTTCTGTCTACCTCGGGGCACTTTAAACATGAGAGATAAATAAACTTATTAGCTCACCGTTATTTATTAATAGGATAAAGAGATGTATTACACAGGCAAATCTAAACCTGATCAAATGCTGTGTGGTTGCTGTTGCAAGAAATACAGCAGAGAAATAAAACTCACCCTTGCAAGATGGAAGGAAACTTAGAATTTAACCTGATGAGTGGAGGCATAGGCATTGTTCTCACTTTTCTCAGTGAGTGAAAAATGATGCATTGGCCAGCAGTGCAGTTCAATCACATCTCTCTGATCTAATTTAAAGAAGACAATTTAGATCTAGTATCTGCAATGAATAAGAAGTCAAAGATTAAAACTAAAACAAGTCAAAATCTCATTGGTTAAAATATCTAGACCACCCTATGAATATATTAGACACACGTAGAGTGAACTCAGATCATCACTTTCACTCAATAAGAGTATTCAGGGCTCTGTGCTATGTGGGGGTAAATGATCATTAGAATGTACAGTAATCTAATGATCACATAGAGATAAGCCTAATGAGTCACAGGCAACACAAAATACCAAACCAGCCATTCTTCAATTTACGTGATTATATAGATGTGTACTTAAGTGTCACTGGAAAAAAGAAATGCTTAGGACTATGATTCCTTCATTGATGTCACCACCAATACTGGAAGAATATTCGATGCTCTGATTTCTGTTCCATTGAGTAGCATCAAGAAATCAGAAATTACATAACCTAGACCCTTGAAATAATTACCTGGGTTTCTACCATCTAATCTAGTTCTGACTTTTTTCAAATAGTTACTATTAGAACACAGCTTGAGGAGCATTTTCTCATCATGTTCATGTTCTGCCTTCATGGGAGAGGTACCCAGTCTCTGCACCACTACTCTTCCTACCCCACCCAGGCCCTGGAACTCGGCTGTGCCTGGCCACCAGAATGAAATCCTTTAAATGACTGTCAAATTCACCTGGAAAGTGTCCTCTTTAATTCTAGAACACAGAGAACTCTGTTAATTCTGTACTTGAAAATGGGCATAGAAGAATGGATAGGAATAAAATTTATACTTTAAAGTGAGCTATAGAGACATTAAATAGATAGCTGGAGAATAAATATACCGTACAATGTAAAACATATGGGCCAACATACCACAAAGTATAAAATCTTGAAGAATATACATCCTGTGGTTTGGGAGATACCAAGCTTTCTTCATTTGGATATTGGTGAGGTCTTTAACCAAAGACCTCAAATTGTTTTTCCTCATTTATTCTTTGAATTCATGCTTAGAATAGCCTTCTTTTATTACAAAGGTTTAGTTTAATCCTATAAGCACATTTTAATCTTCTAGTCCTCAGACCAATTTGTTGATTGCGGAACAGGCTTGGCCTATGTGCAATTGCTCAATGCCTAGTATCAGTTTTATAGATATCATCAATCAAGATACCATAGTATATTTCTGATGCTGAATACCAGTGAGTACAGCCATGTAATTACAATAAGTGCTTCTTTAATGTGCTAGGATTTCCTCAAAATGTTTTCCTGAAAATGGCATTCATGCTGTCACTGATGCAATTGTGACCTCAGAGGCATTATAGTATTTCTGCATTTCTACAGGGGATAAAAATGTAAAAGGTTGAATGTGACATTGAAGATACTCTCCTTTACTCATAGGTCCCTTCTTTCTCAACTGTCCCTTTTCTTTAAAAGATTAAGTGTCCCAAGATTAAGTTCAAAGCATTCCACTAACTGCCCTACTAAGAACTTGCCACATAATCAATTATGCCACTTGCAAATTATTTACAGTCTCCCAGCTGCTTTCCCTAACTGTCTACCACTCCATAGCAAACTACTAACCACCGTTGGACTTTTGTGAAATTCCAGTGTCTGGCTAAGTGAAGTTGAAGCCATTTTTAACAGCTCTCCTCTCCCATTTAGTAAATCCTTAAATATTTCCTCCTCTCATAGAATTCAGCAAATATGCTCCACTATCTGTTACTAGAGAACCATGTAGAAAAATTTACATTTTATATATTTCTTCAGCCAAAATAAAGCTCAGGTAACATACAAAATCCAGAAATACAATGATATTTTTATCAACATAATTCACATTTTACGTGTTCAATAATGGAAAGACAAGATTAGAGCCTTCTCCTGCAGACCTCCACTCTACACAACTGGGCCAATTCATCAATCAACTCTGCCCCACTTGCTAAGTTAATTTCTATTTTTCATCAGAAGGAGGATATAGTGCCTACTCTAGGGTAATGTCATAGTAATTTTGCATAAAGTCTGACATTGATTTTTATGCTGTAATTTGTAACCCAGATTTAATCATTGGTCTCTGGATATTTTTCTGAGCCTAAGATTCCACCTTATTCTAAGCTCTAGGAACTGGTCCCTTCCTGGAATCCTATGTCCTCTGAGAACTAAGTTCTGCCTTGCTCCTTGCAGCCATTTCAGGGACCAGCATAGGTGTCTTAAACTCAAACTCCCCACGAGACCAGGCAGGAAACAGTAAGTGAGACTGGCAAGATGCAAAGCACTAGAGAGTGCTGGGCTTGCATGTCCCAAATAAAAAGTACAGCTGCTTAGCTGTGACAGATTGTTGCCATATAAGAAAACTAAATCTGTTATTTTTTGATCTTCCAATTATTTCAAGAGAAACCAGAAATCCATATTTTTCTGAGAAATTTCCCGATTTTTTAAATGTTGAGCAACTCATGCAATAATAAAAACTTTTGTCCAAAAGTCAGTCTCTCTCTCTCTCTCTCTCTCTCTCTCTCTCTCTCTCTCTCTCTCTCTCTCACATACACACACACACACACACACACACACACACACACACAGGCAGAACCATGGCCTATGGGCTCCAATTTGCAAATTTTTATATGAATAAAAATATTAATAATAGGAACTCTTTTTTGCAGAAGTGAGGAGGTATTTGTAAGTTAAAAAAGAAATAAACTCTCTTAAAATATGATTCATAACATTCTGGGACAGAAGCATGGCTGCTGCTGGGAGTGCCCACTCTGAAAACACACTATGTCCAAATTATGATTCTGATACTTATTCACCTTGTGACCTTGGGCAAGTTATTTAAACTTTCGGTGCCTCAGTTTCTTTGTTTCTAAAGCTGGAGTGATTATAAAAATAGCAATATTCGAGTCAAATGAGTTAATCTTTATGAATTTCTTAGATCAATAACTGGCACAAAATAAATGCTACAGAGATGTTTGTTGAGTAAATAAATTTCATATAAATACATTATCTTTGAACCATCTTTGTATTGAAAATCTAGAATGAAGAAAATTATCCTTGGTTAAGTAGTCTAGGAATTTTCACAAGGACAGATAAAACATGCAAGTTTATCATCCCAGGTCACTGGGTGAAATTTACAATATGAGAGGAACATCGTGTCATAAGGAACTTCTGTAAGAGGACTTAAAATTATTCTGGCTTTGCTAAGATGGTGACTAGGAGTGTTCAAAGAGAGAATTGGGCTATAAGGCAATAATTTCTTCTCCTAACCCAAGAAAACTGTATTTAGCATGACAGTGAATGGAATTTTACTGTTAAGATGAACTTTAAAAGAAACCAGAACTTTACCTAAAATAAGAAGACAAATAAATTCGAAAAGCAGGCTTTAACTTACTATCTCAGAAGCAGGCAATCTTTGGATCTAGCAAGTACTTGTGCCAATGGTTTAAAATGAGTAAAATTATCTCCTTTCCATTGGCTATCTATACTGTCAATATAGTCAAAAGTGAAAAATAAGATATGCCAGAGATGAGAATCCATAAAAGACAGAGAGGCCACTCATCATTTGTAACATCCTGAAAAGTTGCAACACTGAAATAATTAATTCCTATTGTCATTTTTCATTTCCCAGATTCATCCTTGATAACGTCAAGATGCAAAGTTTCTTAAGTAGATTGGGAATAGAGATAATATCTGACTTTTATTGAATGTTCTTGAAAAACATTTATTGAAAATCCATTTTTACTATACATAGTTGTTCGGATTTGGCTAAGGCTCAGTGATTCTCAACTGGAAGTGACTTTGCCCCCCGGGGACATGTTAGTTGTCACAACTGGATGAGGCGATGCTACTGGCATCTAGTGGGTGGAAGCCAGGGATGATGTCAAACATCCTACAATGCAGAGGACAGCCCCCAAAACAAAAGAATTATTTGACCCCCAAGTGTCAGTAGTGCTAGGGATGAGAAACCCTGAAGTAGAAGGGGATGAGGCTTACTCTCACTCCTGGCCTAAATCAGGAAACCAATCTGTTTCATTTTAACAGAGTTCCACTACATAATACTGATAATTTGTGTAATGCAGTATAGTGTGAAGCAAAAAATATGATTTTAGTTTCAGGCAAAACTGGTTTAAATTACACCTTCTCTACTTATTAACTATGGGAGCTTGGGCCCATAATTTTCCCATCTGTAAAACGAAGATATTGATGGAACCTACTTCACAGAGCAATTATGAGAAATAATAAATTATTAATGCAAAGTGCCTAGAATAGTGTCTGGCCCATGGGGACATTATATATGTTTTATCTACACATAAGTGATAACGAGTGAATAAAACAGATATAAAATGTCCATCTTCCTATGTCAATTCCTCTTCTTTTAACCGTAGTGGTGAAATAGGAAATATAACATAGATTTTATTCCTTTCAAGGAGCATAACAGTTTTACAATATTGGATTTGTTCTTCTTCATATTGTTTCGTTGCATTGCAGTATGGCGCATCTACATTCGTGTGTGTATCTCCTGTTTACACAGTGCTAAGCGATGCAAGGATGTACAAAATGATTCCTATGTCTTTTTCCTATGTCTTCTCTCTGGTTCAGAAAATTCCTGATTGTTAAAAACTAAAATCTCCCTTACATGGAATATTTCCCACTTTTGTTTCTTTCATTTATGGCTCTAATTTAAAAAAAAAGTTAGATGACATAATAGCTCTATGCAATTGTCTATTTGCAGAGAATTATTTTTTTTGTGGAAAGATGTAGAACTCTATAATGCACCAAAAGATGCATACATTTGTCAAATTGTTTTCTAAATTGACTGGTTATATTTTTCTGAAATCTCTACTTTTCTCTGTCTTTCACCTGTTCCAGTGCTCTTCTCAACAGAGCCTTATCAGATACTCCAGAACACTTTCCCTTTTTCTAAAGGCTGAAATAAGAGTTAAATAGTGTAGTGAAACAGCCATCATGACGTTTTTGATAGAGTTGTGTTCTCTATAATCGGGGCTTCAACATTCATTGGGAATAAAAAATATGTTTACTCTGCTAGAGGAATTAGGCTCTGAAGAGATTGTTTTAGTTCTCTTTGTTTATGATGATTTGTTAGCTCTTGACTGCAGAAATAATTTTGTTGTTTACATTAATCTATGGTGGCAGTATTAACTTCACATCATACATAAATATAATTATTGATCATTACCAGCTGTAATTCAGTGTTAGAGTTACAGATTTACATAATTGTGCTATTAAGTATAAACTTGAACTTCATATCTGGGGTCACAAATAACTGGAGGCAGTAGACACAGAAAATTCTGATTATATGTCATTCATATTTTAATATACGCTGCTGCAATTTTGATCAGTGTTAATGTAAATATTTTTATGTACTTTAGAGCAATGAGATGCTAATGGGTGGAAATTACAGCAATATTGATCTAGCTAATAAAATGTAATACATTAGTAAGAAAGTATATTTATAATATGCTTCAACTATTACTATACATCATCTGCCTAAGGAACATGAGCTTTGTCATCAGCAAAAAAATTTTTTTGAACTGAACCCTATAAGCTTCTCCTCATTCACAGTCATGGTTTTTCAGATCTAATTCTTTTATACTAATGTGGATTCAAACAGGACAATGCCATTTCTTGAGAATGCAAATACGCTTTCTTGATATAATTATTGCATGGAAAACACTCTATAATATTCAATGAACAAAGAAAAACTTGTGTAGAAATATTTTTTAAGATGTTAAAATGCCTCACAAAAAAACAATACTTTGCAAGCAGAATTTCACATGAAGCAATTTGGGTTATAATGTCAAAAACTCAATAGACTTTTAACGTTCTAACACTAAATTGAGATTTCTTTGGTGCTGTTTTTGGATTCATAAACTCAAAATTGAAAAAAAATTAAATATTAAATAACTTGCTTTTTTTTCACTAATCCTTCTATTTTATTGAATTTCATTAGATTGCCATTTTTCTAAGTCAGAATTGATCAAATAGCAATTTGACCTACCTAAATATCTAGCTGTTGATCTACCTACCTATCTATATCAGTCTCCCTTTCTAAGTATCTTTTCTTAAAATTAACACATACTCATGGAAAAATTCCAAAATACACCAAAGGTAAAAATAAAACACAAAGTTAGTACTCCCATTTACCTCTAATCCTTACTTTTTCTGCCCTAATTGAATTTTTAGTTATGGTTTTTAATTGTATAAGTGGTATTATACAATGAAATTTATTCTGTACCCTTTTAAAAATCTTTTAAATATTTTTAATTGGGAAATTAAACATTCACATTGTTGCGCAATCTCCAGAACTCATCTTGTAAAATTGAAACTCTGTAGTCATTAAACAAGAATACCTCATTCCCCGCTCTCCCCACCAGCCCTTAGTTCCTAGCAAGTACTATTCTAATAATACTTTCTATCTCTATCAATTTGATTACTTTAAATACATCATATAAGTCAAATCAGGCAGTATTTGTCTTTTTGTTCTGGCTTATTTCACTTAATATAATGTCCTTAAAGTTCATCCATGTTGTGGCATATGTCAGAGTTTCCTTCCCTTTTAGGACTGAATAATATTTAATTGTATGCGTATACCACATTTTCTTTATCCATTCATTAGCCGATGCACACTTGGGTTGCTTCCACTTCTTAGGTATTGTACATAATGCTCCCAAGAACGTGGGTTTATAAATATCTCTTGGAGACCCTCCTTTCAATTTGTCTGGGCATATATTCAAAATGAAATTGTTAGATCATGTGATAAGTCTACTTTTAATCCCTGATTTGTTGAGTGTTTTTATCATGAAAAGGTGTTGAATTTTGTCAAATGCTGCATTAGTTGAGATGGTCATGTGACTTTTGCCTTCATTCTGTTATGGTAATGTGGTCCATTAGGTTAATTGATTTTCATATGTTGAACCATCTTACATTCCAGAAATAAATCACTTTTGGTTGTGATGTATAATCCTTTTAATGTGCTGTTGTTGAATTCTCTTTGCTAGCATTTTGTTGAGGATGTTTGCATCAATATTCATCAGGAATATTAGTCTGTAGTTTTATTTCACATAGTATCTTTGTCTGGCTTTGTATCAAGGTAATGTTGGCCTTATAGAATGAATTTGGAAGTGTTTCCTCTTCTTCAACTTAAGATTTTGAAGAAGAATTGATATTAATTATTCTTTAAATGTTTGTTAGAATTCACCAGTGTAGCCATATGGCCCTGGGCTTTTCTTTTTTGGGAAGCTTTTAATTACTGATTCAAGTTCCTTAGTAGATTATAGAACTGTTCAGATTTTCCATTTCTTCATTATTCTGTCTTGGTATGGTATGTACCTTGCATTTTTTAAAAAGTTCATGATATAATTAATAAAATTCTTTATAACTACATGTACATATTATCTTATTCTTTTTGATAGCTGTGTAGAACTCTACAATCTGTTTAACTGTAATTTGCTTTTCTAAACCAATCTCTTAAATCCCCTTTCATGGGCCTAAAGATTCATTTTTAGTGAGGCTTATTGAGACATAATTTGCATGCAATAAAATTCATTCTTCTTAAGTACATATTACAACGAGTTTTGATAGATATGTATGGTTATATCAACACCACCAAAATCAGGATATAGAACATTTCCCCAGAAGTTTTCTATTGCCCCTTTTTAGTCATTTTTCCCCCAAATACTGATATATTTTCTGTCTTTATAGTACTGCCTTTTCCAGAAAGTCATGTAAATAGATTCAAACAGAATATAGCCTTTTATGATTGGCTCTTTTCATTTAGCAAAATGCTTTTGAAATTGAGTTACCATGTTGCATGCATTTGATTCCTTTTTATTGCTGAATATTATTCCATTGTATGGATGTGGCACAGTTTATCCTAATGAGAATTTGAGTTGTTTCCAGTTTTTGGTGATTATAAATAAAAGTCTTAAGAAGGTTCACAAATATTATAGTTCCTTGCGTGGACATGTACTTTCATTTTTCTCAGGAAAATATCTAGGAATGGGGTTAGAGAATCACATATAATGCATTCTTAACTGTGTAATAAACTACTTAATTGCTTTCCAACCTATAAGCATACTCAACAGCAATATATGATCCTGTTGCTCCACATTCTCAGCAGCCCTTAGTTTGTCTTTTTTAATTTAATTTGGTTTTTAGTCATTTTAGTAGATATGACTGTTATCTCATTGATGTTTTAATTATTTGCATTTCCATAATAATGAATATCACACATTTTCTTTTGCTTATGTTTCACTGGTATATCTTTTATTATGAAAGTATCTTGTTCAAATTTTTTTATCATTTTTTAAAATTTCATTTCAAAATATTAATTAAGAGGGTATAAGTGTTTTTATTACAAGAATATCTTGTATAATGCTTAAGTCAGGCCCTTTGGTGTGACCATCATCATCAGAATAATGTTCATTATTTCCAAAAGTTTTATCCCCATACTCACACTCCTGTCACCCGCTTCTTGGTTTCTCTTGTCCTTTATATTGCTTCATGCCTGTGTGTACCCATCTATTAGCTCCAACTTATTAGTGAGAACATATGATGTTTGGTTTTTCCATTCCTGAGATACTTCGCTTAGGATAACGGTCTCCAGTTCCCTCCACATTGCTGTAAATGACATTATTCCATTCCTTTTCACACCACATTTTCTTTAGCCACTCATGAATTGAAGGACACTTAGGTTGATTCCACATTTTTGCAATTATGAATTGTGCTGTGATAAACATTTGAGTACAAGTGTCTTTGTGATAAAATGCCTTCATTTTCTTTGAGTAGATACCAAGCAGTGGGATTACTGGGTTGAATGGTAGGAGTACATTTTTTCTTTGAAGAATCTCCATACAGTTTTCCATAGAGGTTGTATTAATTGACAGTCCCACCAACAGTGTATAAGTGTTCCTTTCTTTCTGCATTCATGTCAGAATCTATTCTTTTTTGATTTTTTAATAATGCTCATTTTGATAGAGATACTGTAGTATGTCATTATAGTTTTAATTTTTGTCATATGTTTTTTGGCCGTTTGTCTATCTTCTTTCAAAAAACTTCTGTTCATGTCTTTCGTCCACTTTTTAATGGGTTGTTTGTTGCTGACTTGTTTGAGTTCTTTGTACATTCTAGATATCAATCCTTTGTCAGATGTATAGTTCATAAATATGTTCTCCCTTTCTGTAGGTTGTTTATTCACCCTGTTGATTATTTCTTTTGCTGTGCAGAAGCATTTCAATTTAATTAAATCCCATTTATTTATTTTTGTTTTTGCTATATTTGCCTTTGGGGTCTTACTCATAAATTCATTGCCTAGGCCAAGGTCTAAAACAGTTTTTCCCACACTTTCTTCTAGAATTTTATGGTTTAATGCCTCACATTAAAGTCTTTAATCCATCTTAAATTGTTTTTTGTATGTGGTGAGGGATAAGGATCCTGTTTCATTCTTCTGCATGTGGCTATCCAGTTTTCCCAGCACCATATATTGAATAGGGCTTCCTTTCTCCAGTGTATGTTGTTGCCTGTTTTGTCAAAGATCAGTTGGTTATAGGTAGATGATTTTATTTCTGAGTTCCCTATTCTGTTCCCTAGGTCTATGTTTCTACATTTATACCACTACCATGCTATTTTGGTTACTATAGTCTTGTAGTATATTAGAAGTCAGGTAATGTGATGCCTTGAGATATGTTCTTTTTCCTTAAGATTGCTTTCACTATTTGGGCTCTTTTTTGGTTCCAAATGTAGTTTAGGATTATTTTTCCTAGATCTGTGAAATGTGATGCTGGCATTTTGATGGGAATTGCATTGAATCTGTAAATCACTTTGAGAAGTATGGACATTTTGATAGCATTCATTCTACCAATCAATGAGCATGGGATATTTTTCCATTTGTTTGTGTGATTTGTGACTTCTTTCATCAGTGTTTTGTAGTTCTCCTTGTAGAGATCTTTCACCTCCTTTGTAAGTATATTCCTAGGAATTTTACTTTCTTTGTAACTATTGTGAACACTATTAAGTCCTTGATTTGACTCTCCACTTGAGAGTCAAATCAGTATGTAGTATATTATTTGTATATAGACATGTTACTGATTTGTGTGCATTGATTTTGCAGCCTGACACATTGTTGATTTTATTGATCAATTCTTTTGGTGGAGTCTATAGGATTTTCTAAATACAAGATTATATCATTGGCAAACAGAGATAGTTTGACCTCCTCTTTCTGATTTGGATGCCCTTTATTTCCTTCTCTTGCCTGATTGCACTGGCTAGGACTTCCAATACTATGTTGAATAGAAGTGATGACAGTAGGCACCCTTGTCTTATTTCAGTTCCTAGGTGGAATGATTTTAATTTTTCCCCATTCAATATGAGTTGGCTGTGAGTTTGCCATATATATCTTTCATTAATATAATTTTGAGATATGTTCCTTCTATGTCTATTTGTTGAGGGTTTTTCTCATGGATGGGTGCTGGATTTTATTGAATGCTTTCTCTGCATCTATTGAGATAATCATGTGGTCTTTGTTTTTGTTTCTGTTTACGTAGTGAATCATGTTTATTTATTTGCATATGTTAAGCCATCCTTGTATCCCCGGGATGAAACACACTTTATCATGGTGGGTTATCTTTTCTGATGTGCTGTTGAATTCAATTTGCTAGCATCTTGTTGAGAATTTTTGCATTTATGTTCACAAGGGATATTGTTCTCTATTTGTGTGTGTGTGTGTGTGTGTGTGTGCCCTATCATGGTGATTTTGGCTTTCTAGAATGAGGTAGGGAGGATCCCTTCCTTCTCAATATTATGAAATAGTTTCTTTAGGATAGGTACCAGTTCTTCTTTGTAGATCTGGTAGAATTTGACTGTGAATCTGTGTGTTCTGGGGCTTTGTTTTGTTGGGAGATTTTTTTTATTACTGCTTCAATCTCACTGTTCGTTACTGGTCTGTTCAGGGTTTCTATTTCTTCTTGATTCAGGCTTGAGAAGTTGTGTGTTTCTAAGAATTTATCCGTTTCCTCTAGGTTTTCTAATTTGTTTGCATAGAAGTTTTCACAGTATTCATGGATGATATTTTGTATTTCTATAGTATAAGTTGTAATTTCCCCTTTTTCATTTCTGATCGAGGTTATTTGAGTTCTTTCTCTTCTATTTATGGTTAATCTGACTAGTGGTCCATTGATTTCATTTATCTTTGCAAGAGCCAACTTTTTGTTTCATTTAGGCTTTGTATTTTTTTTTATTTTTGATTCCCATTTCATTTAGTTCTGCTCTGAGCTTTGTTATTTCCTTTCTTCTGCTTACTTGGGGCTTGGTTTAAAATTCTTTTTCTAGATCCTTGAGATGTGACATTAGATTATTAAATTGTGATCTTTCTATTTTTTTTATGTAGTCATTCAAGGCTATGAACTTCTCCCTTAGGCTGCTTTTGCTGTATCCCACAGATTTTGAAAGCATGTGCCACCTTTGTCATTTCATTTTGAGGAATCTGTTGACATCTGTCTTAGTTTCATCATTGACCCAAGGATTATTCACCAGCAGGTTGTTTAATGACCATGACTTTGTGTAGACTTGACTGCTTTTCTTTGAATTGATTTCTAGTTTTATTCCACTGTGGTCTGAGAAGATACATGGTATGGCTTTAGTTTTTTTTTAATTTGCTAAGACTTGTTTTGTGGCCTAAGATATGATCAATCTTGGAGAATTTCCCATGTGCTGATAAGAAAAATGTATATTCATTAGTTTTGGGGTAGAATGTTCTGTAGATGTCTGATAAGTCCATTTGTTCTAGAATCCTATTTAAGTCCAGTATTTCTTTAATCATTTTCTGCTTCAATGATCTGTCTAGGTCTGTCTGTGGAGTGTTGATTTCCTTAAATATTAAGAAGCTACTGTTCGTTTTTCTGCTTAGATCTAGAAGAATTTTCTGAAACTGGGAGCTCCTTTGTTATTTGCACATATATTTAAGATTGCTATGTCTTCTTGTCGAATTGCTCCCTTTACCATTATATGGTGATCATTTTTGTCCCTTTTATTTTAACCATTGTTAATTTAAAGTCTATTTTATCTGATATGAAAATAACTACACCTGCTCACTTTAGGTTTCCATTTATGTGGAATATTTTTTTCCATCCCTTTACCTTGAGTCTGTGTGAATCCTTGTGATTTAGATGTGTTCCTTAAGAGACAGCAAATAGTTGGGTTGTGCTTTTTCTTCCATTCCAACACCCTACATCTTTTAAGTGGGCATTCAGTGCATTAACGTTGAGTATTAGTATTGATATTTAGGATGTTGTCTTGTTCAGCACATTGGATGATAACTTATTGTTTTATTTTATCTTTCTTGTCATTGTTTATAACAGCTATGATCTACAACTTTGGGATGTTTTTACACTGGTTGGTATCTATTGTGCTGTTGCATATATAATTCACTTTTGATCATTTCCTGCATAGTAAGTCTAGTAGTGACAAATTCCCTTAGTGTTTACTTGTCTGGGAAAGACTTTATTTCTCCTTCATTTATGAAACTTAGTTTAGCAGGTACAAAATTCTTGGCTGACAGTTATTCTGTTTAAGGAGACTAGAGATAGGACCCCATTCCTTTCTGGTTTGTAAGGTTTCTCTTGAGAATTCTGCTGTCAGTCTGATTGGTTTTCCATTGTAAGTTACTTGATGTTTTTGCCTCACAGCTCATAAAAGTTCCTCCTTCATGTTGAATTTGGCCAGTCTGATGAGTATATGCCATGTTTATTCCTTTTTTAGAATGACTCTCCCAGGTGTTTGTTGAACTTCTTGTATCTGTATGTCTAAATCTCTAGAAAGACTAAGAAAGTTTTCCTCAATTATTCCCTCAAATAGGTTTTCCAAGCCTTGTGCTTTTTCTTCTTCACTCTCAGGGATATCTATAATTCTTATAATTTTACCATTTTACGTACTCCCATATTTCTTATATACTTTATTTTTTCCTCTTGTTACTTTATTTTTTATTTTTGACTGACTGCGTTAATTTGAAAGAGTTGTCTTCAAGTTCTGAAATTCTTTCTTTTGCTTGAACTAGTCTATTCTTAAAATTTTCCATTGTATTTTGTATTTCCTTAAATACATTTTTCATTTTCAGATGTTCTATTTGTATTTTTAAAAATATATTTATCTCCTTAGTAAATTTTTCTTTCATTTCCTCAATTGTTTTTCTGGTTTCTTTGATTTGGTTTTCCATTTTCTTTTGAATTTCATTGAGCTTCCTCATAGTCCATATTGGAATTCTTTATCTATCATTTCAGTATTTTCATTTTGCTTGGGATCCATTGCTAGAGAGCTGGTGTGCTTCTTTGGGGGTGTCTTTTTACTCTGATTTTTTATACTGCTACAGTTCTTGCACTGATTCCTTCTCATTGGGAGAAAGTGTCACTTCTTGTTTTGTGATACTCTTTTGCTTAGGTGGAGCTTTCCCCCTCCCTTGAACTTAAGGGTGAGTCTGTGGCCTATGCTGGATAAGGATCTTTGGCTTCACTGTGGGTACATTGATGGGGGTCTAAGTTCTGGATGGATACCTTAGTTATAGATACCCTTAGTTTACTGTGCTTTTAATTGTTAGCTATTTGCAGGTTATAGTGGTGATATGCCATGTGCATGGGAAGATTCCCTGTCTCTTGTTGACCAGGGAAGATGGAGGTCTTTGAAATCCTTTTTCTTTCCCTAGTCCTGTGGTATTTTTAACAACGTGAATTGTGTTGGGATGCCCAGTATAATTTCTGAGACAGTAGGTAGTGCTTGTGGGTAAGAGTCATCCATGCCCTCTTCCATGGGACTCCATATTTCTCAGGAATTGATCTCTGTTGAAATCTTTCTCCCTTTTGTTCTGCTCCACAACTTCTTTCCATGGAATCTCCATAGATTCTGGCCCTTTTACCCTGAATTACACCTGAGCTATGTTTTTTTGTTTGTTTGTTTCATCTAAAATTTTTCCTTCTTTCTGAGAAGGTTTGGTGACCGATGTCTCTAGTCAGCCATCTTCAGATTCACATCTCTTACTTTAAATCAAAAATTATAAATGATTTAGCTTAGTGAGGAAGTAATGTTGAAAGCTAAGATTGACTGAAAGCTACATCTCTTGCATCAAACAGTTAACTAAGTTGTGAATATTTTTACTATTTTTTAATACAGGTTTTATTTGCTTATTATTGAGTTACAAGAGTTTTTGTATATTAAACATACCAGTTCTTGATCATATACATGTCTTAGAAATGTATTCTTCGCGTATATGATTTTCCTTACATTTTCTTAATAGTAGCTTTCAAAAAGCAGAACTTATTTTATTTTAATAAATTCTAACATCACTTTTTTTCTTTGCAGTTTATTCTTTTTGTGTCCTATATAAGAAACCTTTGCCTAATGCAAGATATAACAATTTTATCCTATATTTTCTTCTGGAATGTTTATAATTTTATCTCTTATATTTAAATGTATTCATTTTTAGTTAATTTTACATGGTATGATGTAAGGTTTAAGATTCATTTTTTGCACGTGAACATCCAATTTTTATAATACCATCTTTTGAAAGATTATCTTTCTCCGTTTTGTTATCTTATACTTTTATTGGGAAAGTTAATTGGGCATATATGTGCTGTTTGACTTATAAACTCTGTATTATTGATTACTGGAGCTTTATAGTAAGTCTTTTATCAGATGGATGAATCCTTTATGCTCTTATTTTCAAAATTATCTTTGGTATAGTCATGTGTCACTTAGTGATGGGAGTACATATTGAGAAATGCATCTTTAAGTGATTCTGTCATTGTGCAATCATAGAGTGTACTTACACAAACCTAGATGGTACTACTATACACCTAAGCTATATGGTATAGTCTATTGCTGTTAGGCTACAAATGTGTACAGCGAGTTAGTCTACTGAATTGAATACTGTAAGCAATTGTAACATAATGGCAAGCATTTGTGTATTTAGACATATCTAAACATAGAAAAGGAAAAGAAAAAATATGGTATTATAATTTTATGGGACCACTGTCATATTTGTGATCCATTGTTGACCAAAATGTTGTTATGTGGCTCATGACTGTATGTCCATAACATTTTAGAATTACATTGTTGATTTCTATAAAAATAAAATCTTTTTTGTGTGTTGAATCTATAGATCAATCTGGAGATTGTTGACATCTTAACATTATTGAATATTTTGATTCATGAACATGGATGCTTTCCCTGCTTCTCATGTGACATCCACACTCTGCCATGTATCAGTGGGACAGCATACCCTGCCTTTATCTAATGTCAATGCATGGAATAGGAGGCAGTGTTTCTAGTCCTCTCCCAGTAAGTTACTGGAGCTGGGTTTCAGGAGCATTTTCTCCCCCATTTCCAACAGCAGATAGATTATTTTTCTATTGTTACTTTAGCAGCAGCTGACCTTTGTCTAGGACTAGCGGGCAGTAGAGTTTCTTGCCCAACCCCAGTGGCAGACATTTTGTTTCATGTGGTGAAGAGTATCACATGCTATCAAGTTTCCTAACTGTTTGCATATAGTCATCAGTTCTCTTTTATCTCCTGCACCAGCTCTCTTATATCTCCAACATTGTTCCTAATCTTTTTCATGAGTTCCCAGCAGAGGCCTATAGAAAAGAGTTTAAAGTAAGTGCAGACTTCCCTTATGTTCGGGGCTCCAAGGTATAATAAACTGTCACATTAGCCCATGCTCAGCTTTTAAGAATTTATTAATTTTTATTGTTCCCTTTTTACCTACATTTATGGCTATTGTCTCCTTCTCCCATGCTTGGCAAAAGGTGAAATAGTATGTCAAGTCTTTCCAGGGAAAGGGCTTGCTATACTTTGGAATCTAGTTGGCATTGTTTCTTTGAGAGCTCCTTCTTAAGACTGAAAAATGCATTATGATTTTCTATATTACCCTATTTTTCTCACTGTTAGGATAAAAGTGAAGCTTTTCACATTCTAAGCAGACATGGAAATTATAAATAAGTTATAATAAATTATAAATATAATTCACTTTGAATATTTTTTTTTTTATTTTCCACTCTAAACAATACTTCAATGAATGTTTCTGTATAGGTATCTTGAGATGGTTGTGGTAGTTTTTCTATGTAATAAATTCTTAGCAATAAGCACAGTTAAATAATATGTTGATTTTCAATTTTGGTATACTTTGCCAATTATGATCCAAAGAGTTCAAAAGTTTATACTCCCACCAATAATTTTTAAGATTGTCAATAATTTTTCTATCCTTTTCTACCATTATTTGCTATTATGTATAGCAAGAATTACATGTTATTATTTTGATTTACATTACTTTAATCATGACGAATGTTAAGCAAATGTTCTGTGTTTATTGGTCATATATACTTATTCTCTGAACTACCTGTTTATATATTTTTTCATTTTTCTATAATTTACATTTTATATAGGTTATATATAATATATATTTTTATAATTTAATATATTTTCTTACCAATTTATGAAATCTTTTCAAAAATTAAGAAAATAAGTCTTTGCTTATAATATATTTCCTCTTTGTTTTTTGACTGTTCCTTTAGTGAAATTTATCAATAAATTCTTCATGGCTTGGACATTTGTGATCTGTTTAGAAAGGCAGCCCCTCTCCTAGATTATAAACAAATTCACTCATTATTTAACATATAATTTATACTTTTTTCTTTTAAAACTTTGATGTAAAAAAATAGGCAATAATAAAACTTCATTGTATATCTGTATGACAAGCTAGGTGCACTGAAACAATTGACTAAATATTCCATCTTTCCCCCAAGTACTAGTACTTTGAATGCCATCTGTATCATATATTTAATCTCCATTTTTATTGTCTGTTTTTTTCTAGGGTCAAAAAGTTTTCTTAATATTTATTGATATTTTTAATACTCCTTGGCTACTCCTTTCTCAATATTCTCATTTCTCAGAATTTTCTTATATGTTCTATTATGTTATTTATTAATATATGTTGTAGCATTTTTCCAATTGCTCAAAAAATTTCATTGATGTTTTTATTACTATAATGTTGAATTTGTACATTAATTTAGAGATGATTGTCATTTTATAATATGTGAGTTTTCCTGTTTTTGAATAAGGTAAACTTTCTATTTATTTAAATAAGCTTATATTCAAATTCTTTATGTCATACATATTCTTTATTAATTTTACTACTAAGTATGAGTCTTCTTATTTTGCCATTACAAAATACCATAAACTGGATGGCTTAGATAATGAAAACCTATTTTGTCATAGTTCTGGAGGCTAGAAAGTAAAAAATCAAGAGTCTAGCAAGGTTTAGTTTGCCATCCAAGTACTAACCAGGCCAGACCCTGCTTAGCTTCTGAGATCATAAGCAACTGGACGTGTTCAGGGTGATATGGCCATAAACTAGCAAGGTTTGGTTTCTAGTGAGGGTTCTGTTCTTAGCTTTCAGACAGCTGCCTTCTGGCTATGTCCTCACATGGCAGAGAAAGAGAGCAAGCTCTCTGTTATCTCTTCTAAAGGATACTAATCCTATAGGATTAGGGCCCAACACTTATGATCCCATTTAATCTTAAATTCTTCTTTACTCCAAATAAAGTTACACTGGGTATTACTTTAACATAAAGTTTCTATATATGACTTTTGGGGAAACACAATTCAATCCATAGCATATTCATCTTTTATGTTACTATCATAAATGGCATATTTTCTTCCATTTTATTTTTATTAAAAAAGCCATAAAATATTTTATTGATTTTGTAAAAAGGTTTTGAAAAACCTTGCTATGTTACCTTAACATTTCTAATAGTATTGTGGTAAAATATCTAGACTATTCTAGATATAAACTCATAAACACTGAAAATATTTTTCTTATTCAACATTTTTACTTTATATATTTTTCTTGTCTAATTGCATTGCCCAGTACTCCAAGAACATTATTAAAACAGAGTGATGGAAGTGGATACCCTTAGTTTTTACATGAAAAGAAAATTACATCCCGACAAATTATTCTTTGCTCATGCATATACATAAAACCACTTTAAGTAAAGAAAAAATTGTTTGCTACAACTATTAGTTTTTTTATTGTTGTTATTTTATATTTGGAAAGAAAAAAATGAGTAGAAAACAAGAACACATATATTTTGATGTTATTTATAGGCAGAGAGTTTCGGACTTTTAGTTTTGAAACCAGATTTTTCAGAAGCAAGTATATTTTATAGATTAAGAGAACGTGAAACACTAAAACAGTTCTTCCTCATTCATAAGGACAATAACATAGAAAATGCTTAAGTTAGACCTCTACTCCAAATCCACTTTATCCAAAGTGGTTGTTTTTTTTTTTTTTACTCTGTAGTATTAATAATCACCTCTCAATTCTTTCCACAAGTAAGATGTAAGGGAAGAAAACCTCATATGAGGGCTAATCCCCCATTTCAGAGCAATTCGCCAGGTGACCTTGGACTAATACAGTTCTCCCTCTTTTCTCACTTGTAGTTCCCAAGAGTAACTGTAGAATGTTCTGGGAATGCAACATCCTGAGATAAGAGGAAGTTGTCCAGAATAGCCTGGGCACTGTTTCAGCCCCCACTGGGGGAAACAGGATGTCCTAAATCCAGCAAGACTTGTGACCCTGAGACACAGAATTAAAGGTGACCACTTTCTAGGGTCCTTCAGCTTTAGTACAAGATGGATATGTGTAGATTAGATTCTATCTGCCCAGGCAGCTTTCCTGAGTCTTGTGGAGCTGGCTCATAATGAATCTTATGTTTATATTTTCCCTTGCTGCCTATCTGTAAATAATAAATTTGCCTTATGTAACTTACTGTGTGCACGGGTGCTCTATCTTACTGCATTCAGACAAATTGATAACTAGTGCACAGTGATCCAACTTCACACCCATTAATTCCTCTCTTTTGCATCAATACTTTCCCATTGTCAAACAACATTTGGGATATTTTTCCATAACTTATTCAATAAAGAAATGACACTTGAGTCTTACTGTGAACCAAGTACTCGGACTAGGTACTAGATATATAAATAAAAGTAAAAAGTGATCCCTGAACTACAAGAGTAGTTGCTGGAGCAGTGGGAGTAGCAATAATGACAGGAAAAAATGAAAAGTGTAGTACATTTCTAATAGACTAGTAGTGGACACCCAGCGAGTAACTGAAGTTGTTACTTCAAATAAAGAGAAGTCTTAATGTATTATAAAGACTTGGAAAACCACTCAACCTTTCTATAATTCAATTCTTTTTTTCCTGTAAAACAGAGACTTGTGAAATAGCCTGTAACATGATTCCATTTCATATGAGGTAGGTAATGTTTATCCAATTTTGAATCGTATTATTTGTTTTATCCTAGCCTATGAATTTCAAGGTTTTATCTTAGCCTGTGAATTGCAAGGTTTCTGGTTGGCTTTGCTTTGCTTTTGTTAATGCTCAGTTGATCACTTAATATTAATATAAATAATCGGACGAAGGAAAAGAGGAAGTAAAGGAATAATAAAATAAAGAATAATATGTGAGAAAAGTTTTGATTTTTTTGTGGCTGTTTGGTTGTCTTTTATTTGTTTGCTTGGTTATATTATTTAGGGCTTCCTTTGTAGACTCAGGTAAGGATGAGAACTATTCTAACCTTACCTATTCCTGCTTTGTCACTCACCTTTGCCATTAAGCCAACTGGCTGCTGGCACCATCTATCTCAGCTATCTTCTCTGTCAATGTGCTGGACAGCCATAATTAAAGTGTTATTATTTTTCCATATTGTGTGGGTTTAAAATTTTTCTAATAATTCTTGAAGCGAGCTGCCCATATACCCTGAGTTCTAACCTTGACAAATATTAATACATACAGTGTGCTCCAGACTGTATTACATGTTCAAATCTTTGTCCACTAGACTTTCTCTGCTTAGTATGTTTTCTCTACACCTAACTCTTTCTCACTTTAATTGCCCTACATCTTCTAATCCCCTTGGCTACCCTAAATTTCTTCTCTCTTGCTATCAAATGAAAATTTCCTCATTTCACAATATAAATTCAAGTGCCACTTCATCATTAAGCCTTTCCTGACCACAATATCTCTCAGATAAATAAATATTGACCACCCTTTCCTTCATGTCTTACCTGTAAATATCCCATTCTTCTCATATCATGTGGTACCTACAATATTTTTATTTACCCACAAAAATGTACACTACAATAAGGCAAAAATTTTTACCTGTTTCGTTCATTGTTGTATTCCCTAAAATTATGCTTGATAGTTAGAAAATGCCTGATAAACACTTGTTGGATATTGCTCTAATTTGTTTACATATTTATATCCTTCCACAAAACTACAAGTCACCTGAGGTTAGAGTCCTTGTCTTATTAATTTTAGAGTCTCCTCAGAAACCAGAACAAAAATAAGTGATTGTTTAAAGCTTATTGTTGTTATTTGCTTATAATAACCTAAAATTATTCCATAATATTTTGGAAACCATACTTAATTTGCATTAAGATTATAAACCAAAGACACTTTGGTGAATTTTTAAGCTTCATTGGCCTTTGAAATTATCACTTCCCCTTTCCCTAAACTGAAGCACTAAAAATGCTCTGGAATAGACAGTCTTCCTTCTGATAAGGTTTCAAGAGTCCTTTGAGGAGAATACTCAATGCACCGTCAAGGTGCCATGCTCAACAACTCAGACTCAAGGATACAGTGAAGTTTATTGTGGGAGACAGAATACAACGAAACTAAAGGCGTCACTTTTCTATTCCTTCCTTGGTCTACAAGCCTTCTAAATATATATATATATATATATATATATATATATATATATATATATATATATATAAAGAAACCTCTACGTAGTGTATACAGTTATTACCCAGCCATGTTAAGTCAAAGAATATGACATCAAAATAAATTGTTCTTGATTAAATGCAGCACCAGCCATGCCCAAGTCAAGAAAAAGGTTTTTTACTCTTAACCTGATTTACTTGTTATGTGAATTGCTGTGTCCTTTGCATTTACAGTTTCCTCATTTGTAAAAGGGGATAATGACACAGACCTCTTCACAAGATCACTGTGTCACTTAACTAATTAATACTGTAATTATAAAGTACTTAGAAAATATAATGCACTGTGCAAATGCCAAGTGTTGTTATTAGAATCATTTGAGTGCTCAGCTCATCTAGATTTACTACTTTAGCAAGGCAAATAATTCTAAACAGTAAGAAAGCCTCAACTATACATACTAATTAATCTAATTTAAACATTTATTATGTACTGTAAATATGCCTTGTTAAAATATGCATTTTAGTAAAGGCCACCATTAAAATCATGCTTCAGAAATTAAGTTGAGTTGCTTGAGGTCTGCATAAAATAAATTCTGCTTTAGCCTTTTTACAGTGACAGTTTAGATCACATTTATCTTACAAATAATTTCTCTGTTATTTGTTTGTTTGAATTTTGATTGTCAGCTATTCACTAATATTAATTTTTTAAAGCGAGAATAAAAGGAGAGCAATTAGCACAGTTTTATTGTCTCTACAGTGAAAGATTTGAAATGAAACAATATATTTTTAAATGTGATGCTATTATTTTAGTCTAATATCCGTTTGGGGACTTTTTCTGGAAAGGAAATGCCCCAGAGTGGAAGATGGAAGTTTGATGTGTGCTTTAGGGAAAACTTGATTTTGGCAGTGAGAGCTACATTATCTCTATAGGTTAAATTGGCAGGTCCCAGAGTTGATAGAACATTAGCAAACCTTAATAGAATCTATGTGTGAATCCTTATTGCAACAGTACATCAAAAGGCAAAACATAATGACTAATCCTCCATGTAGAATAAAGAGATTCTGTAAAGGTTGTATTTTTCTTAAACGAATCCACTATTTAAAAAAAAAAAAAAGATTAACTGGTTCCAGGTAACAGCATTTTACTCACTACAGTCAAAAGCTGAATTGTTTATTTAGCTTTTTCAATTCCTTCCAAAAAAATATGAGCTAACTCGTCCATTGAATCAATACCTAAACCTTTTTCTTTATAGCACTCAAAGAAGAATTGCTATTGCTGAGTATAAAATATGTTCCTCCCTGTGGGATACTACATTCCTATCCTTGTAAGGGTCCTCCTTCTGCCAGAGACCTAAAGACGTATATCGACAGCCATAAATAATAATAAATATAAAAAGAAATAACTTGAGGCTTTTCTGCCTTACTTTATACTCACAAGTACCATCGATGAGACTTTTGTTAAACCTCTAATTGCTCTACATTTCCTAGGGCAGATTAAATAACTGTCCACACAATTTTTCCATTGAAAACTATAAATAGGCCAATAAATGAAGCCATCTCCCCACCTACTGACTCTTGTCTAACAAATACTCTCTTGTCACACAACCAGGTGCTTTCACTCCTGTTGGGAATGGCCACCCTCTATAGCCACAAAGTAGACATGACGAGAGGCATCAGAACACATATCTGGAAAGCAAGCTTCAAGAAATGAAACTTTGATCATATTTACTTATTTGTCTCTTAGTCACTGGAGCCATCAGGTAGTTTCTAGCTTCTGAGTCATCACAATGAAAGATAAGCAAACTGTCAATATTTTGACTTACAAATGAAATATATTTTTGAGATTAAAAGGCAATGTACTGGAAAATGTATTGCAAAGAAAAATTACATTTTAGGGAAATTAATTGTGGTTCCTAAGTAATAGAATAAACACGTTGATATAATTCTCTTTGGAATATTTCATAGGCATGATGAAAATAAAATATCCTGAAACATATTTACATCTTTCCCCTTCCATGTCCTCTATCATGTAATCTTCTTTGTTAATAAAAACAACTCAGCATAGGTCAAAAGAGATTGCTCTTAGATCCTTAAAATAGGCAGAAACTATAGTCACGTATGCACTTTAAAATAAATTTTAAAACTTACTTGCAGCAGTGAGAACATTAGCTATGAATATAGTTAAGCCCTAAAATTATTGCATTTTATTTTTATAATTTATTCACTTTTTAAACACAAACTTACATCTCAACGTCTCAGACAGTTTCGGCTAACTCGTAGGGTTCTTTAAACAAGTTTTTAGCTGGGTACAAGAATACATTGAACTATTTGCATTTTTCAGCAACCTGACATCTCCACTGATGATCACATACCTTTTATAATAAGTAATATCTGAGGAATCTAAGGAAGAATTTATCAAATTCAACTATTCATTTGGTACATACTCTTTAATTAAAAGCAGAAACTGCTGTTTAATAATAAATAATATTTTATTTCTATTGTGATGACCTATTATTTGTGAGAGGGATTTAAGTACTACCATACAGTGATATCTTGATTTACCAATAACCTAGGAGCTGAGCAGCTGTATAAGAAATCAACAGTGTCAAAAACCAAAAAGTCAGAACAACTATGTAAAACGTTGCTATTTGTAATTACAGCTGTATGACAAAAATATTTCTGCACATAAATCGACTGAGATAAATAGGACTCTGAAGTCTGATATTAATAATTTGTCTCCAATTCAAAGTGTTCTTTAACTGAAGCCTTAACTCACCTAGGGATGACCCTTTTTTTCCCTTATGTTTTTAAAATCTTGTTCCTCAACAAAAATGGGAAAGATTTGATTATTTTTTAAGGATTGTGTTGATTGGCCTCTTAATTCAACAATTTCCTTCTGAAATGATTAACATGAGACCTGTGTGGTACAGGACTTCCCAAGGTCACAGAGTGGTCAGAGATAAGCTTGAACCCACGAATTTTCTCCATTACCCCACAATAATGTTCAGGGTATCCTCAAACAGAGAAGCAGAAATGCTTTTGTTTGGTTGGTTACATTGTTTAGTAGTGGTTCCATGAGATTGTGGAAGGAGCCTAAGCATGAATCTGATTGAAGTTTCAGGATCATTTGCTATGGCGAGGAACTGGTTTTAATCTTCGATGGACTTCTCTTACCTACTTTACTGTTTCTCAAAATATGCATATTACTCAGCTCAGCTCTACTCCCCTCCCCCCCAACGCCAACTTCCTTTTGAGATGACCTGAGTGAAGGTACATGGGCTGATCCTGGGACTGACAGAAGTCCCCTTTCTCTGTTCTCTCAGCATCTCTGATATCTTAGCAGGCACACTCACATTTTTATTTCTGTTAAGTTTCCCCAGAAAAGAAGTTAATCATTAGTGAATCTTCTTTGTTAACAAAACCATTACTATACTGATATCTATTTCCGCCTCCTCAAGACTAACAAAATATATTGCACAACAGTTGTATGAGTGAGATTGTATTCTGTGTACTGAAATGAGGAGCAAACAATTAGAGAAGGCAGAAGCTATGGGCAGATAGGTAATAAACTCATTGAAACATCTAAATAAAAAATAATTCTATAGCATACTCTGATAGTCTGGAGACTAGGATCTAATCCTGATTTTCATCTCTGGCACATTGCCAGGGTAGCCAAAAATCAACTAATTTTAGAGGTCTATCCATAACTTCTCTAGGCCATATGGAGGCCTAATGTTGATTGCTCTTAATTACTCCTATCTCTTTATATCTAAGAAAAGAGTATGGCAGGTGATATCACAGAAAAAAAGGCAGCATGTAAAAGTGGGCTAGGAAGTAAGGAAGACAAAAGAGATCTCAACCTTTTGGAAATTTATTTAGTGCAACTAAGGCAATAGCATATTCTGTATAGCATGATCACTCTTTGAAATAGAATACTGTAAAACTGTAAGGAAGGGGAAATAGATCTAATGGTTTCTATGTGTCTTTTACACAGAGTCAATTACAAACATCAAATACTGAACAGAACTTTCATTTTTCAAAAATATATCAGAAACCTGTGAAAATCATGGAAGAAATGCCAAAATGTCCTTGGGCAAACACCTTTTAGACTACTAAGACAGTCTGATACTACTTAAGATGCAACCAACTCTTAAATTTCAAGGGTATGCTTTTTCCTCCAGGCATGTTTTTGCAAAGGGGAGATACTGCTGCCTTTGGACTGCTTTAGCTTTGACATTGCAGGCTTGCCTTTCTCAGTGAAAAGTTTTAAGATGTAAAAACATATTTTTCTTCCTTCTTGCATGTACTTTTGTAAAATCCACCAAATCCAATTTGTTACTCTTTCTCCAAAAATCCATGGAACTGACTATCTGGTTACCCAACTACACTAGTCAAGAGCTATAACCATTATAAGATTAGTCAGCCCTATTGCCATAACAAGTAAACACAATGATTTTTGGAGACTTGATCCAACTTCATCCTGGTATACCTTCTAGTCTAAACAAAGCAAAATGAGAGATTTCTACTGTTCAAATTAGGTTCCTTGGAATTAATGAAAAATATAGTAGTAATAAAATAACAACCGTAATAATACCATTTTGTGCTTCTTCACAACATGCTAATTCAATACAAGACTGTGTTGAATCCCCCAACAATCCTGTATGTTATTATTATCTTCTTTTTAAAATAATAATGTTATTGTTAAAATAAAATAGGAAAACTGAAGTTCAGAGAAATTAATAGCCTGGAGGCATGTTTTAGATGGCAAAATCAGGATTCAAACTCACATCCTGTGTCTTCAATTTCCTCTCTTGTGCCACTCTATCATTTTCTTTTATGCTTCCAGCTTAGTAAAACAATCTCTGGTGTCTTACAGTGATAGAGACTTTGATGTCTTTAGATATCAGCATCATTTATTTTGTAAATTTATCTGAAAAAAAATTCTATGCTAGATATAGGCAAAAATCTAAACGGTTTATCAACATTTAATTAATTCAGTATTTATTGAGCACTTGTTGATTTTGCATGATATTGCACATTGTATTTTGAGTTATATAAAAATTGCAGAGAACATGAAAGATGTAAAAGCTTAAGATGTAGACTTGAGATATTAATTGATAAATTATAATTAAATATAAGCAGGCAGATAACATCTCTAAGAGAGGGAGTGTGGCAGGAGAGTAAAGAGGCCAGACACTGTGATAAGCCACAGATAATGGAGGAGGGAAGAAGAGGAGCCCAGGAAAGGAAGTGGCTAATAAATCAGCTGACCAAACTTTATTGGAATGTCTACGTATAAGCAGCTGAGCCGGGTACTAAGAGGAATACAAAGTTATACAAGTCATAATCTGCTGTGATTCATTTTCTAGTAGACATCATCTTCTAAAATAGAAAACACCATCAAAACATTTAAGAAAAATTAGCTTTTAATACATATTTATAAATTTTGTGTGTAGATCAATAAATAAATCAAGTGCAGTGGTTCTCAAGCACCCATTTGAATTTGAATAAGCTAGAGTACTTAAAAAAAAAAAAACAGTTTCCTAAACTTCCATCTCCATTTATAGAATCCAGATATCTACTTTGAGTTTTTTTCTATTTTCCCCTTCTTTTGTCTCTTTTTCTTTTCTTCTCTTTTTTCTTTCTTTCTCTCTCTCTCTCATCTCATTTCTTTCCCTCCTTCCTTCCTTCTTTCCTTCCTTCCTTTTTTCCTCTTTTTTCCCCTTCTTTCTACTTTCCCATGTAATTCTGATGATGACACAGGTTTTGGAAATGCCAGTTTAGTGATATATAAAAATTCATTATCAAAGATAATTTTTATATCATCTACCATATTTAGTATAGTTTCATGGAAGAAATGGAATTTCACAGTTTTGGAAATTAGTGGTTGAGGAAATAGATGAGTAGGCTTAAGTGAGAGGGAAAGAGAGGAAAGTTTTACAAATACGAGTACGTAATTAGATTCCCAGTTTTCGGGGCATTGTTGATGGTATGCTCTCTAATACTTACCTAAGGAAGAAATACAAGATGATAAACTGACAGACTGGTAAGACCTCATGAGTATGCACCCAAATGTAGAAGATGAGGTCACTGTATGCTACTGCTCAGTGTTCTGATACCAGAGGGAGAAGTCCACCATGTTTTAAGTTAAACTTTCCAGAATACCTCACATTTATCTGAAAGTATTTAGGGAACACAGTTGTTTTTGTTTAAAGTAAATTTATCAGTGCTTCAGTTTGAAATATTCTGATACTTTTTCTGATGACATTGAACATCTATGTCACAAAATGTCAGTGTGAAACTTATGCAGAACCCCAGGAATTTTGGCTGAGTCTAATTGTGCAGAAAACCTGACTTGCTATGTGATTGTCAAATAGTCTCTTTATACAGTATTAGATGAAGCAAAAGACAAACAAACTTCTTTATATATTCTTACTTTTAGAACTTATATAAATACTGAAAAGGGTGTGTAAATGTTGGTGATGCAATTCAGAGAAGTATATCTCAGGGAGACTACTTTTTCATTTCAGAAAATATAGCTAAAGTACCCATGTATAAAACATGTTAGGGTATATCAAGTAAAATCCCATTGAAATGAAAAAAGAATAAAGTAAAAGTAGGAAAATTTACAAGAAATAATACTGGTAAAATAGATTGAACAATATTGGGAAGAACATCTGTACCCATGAATCATAGAATATTTAAGATAAAAACATTATTTAGAAAAAATCTGATCCTTTATTAAAACCATAATCACAGCCTTAAAAAAAAAAAAAAGAAAAAAAACTATCCTATAAATCCCTAGGAGGTAGATGACCATGCTTTAGGAAAGGATGTATTATTTTGTGAGAAAATCCATGTCCAGGAATATTGATGGTATATTAGAAAGGGGGCTTATTAAGTGAAGCAATTATTTAGTAGATGGGGTAAAATGAGAACATTATCTCATTCTATTCTAATCCCCAAAAAATCGAGCTCCCAAAGAATTTCTGAACCAAATACTTTTAAATTGGATTAAATAGATTACCATCCACTTTTTTTTCTCCTTTAATTCCAAAAAGCACTATGAGTCATAGGAATAAAGTCTACTGCTTTTTCTTTCCCCAAAATACCAGAAGTCTGAAAGGAGAAAATGGCCAAGTAGAAAGCTGATCTGTCCTGCCCAGGTTTGGGACACGGATGCCCTATGTTTAACCCTTAAAGAAACAAGAGAAAATAAGCTTTCACTACTGTAACCACTCTCCCCTCATACTCTGGTGAAAATAAACAAATAATAACCTTCTACTGGAGACTCACTGAAGAGAAAGCTCTAGAGCTCTCCCTTCACCATTGCTTTGTCCTCCCCATATTAAGGAGCTAGTTCTGTTTGTTTTAAAGCAAAATGATTTGGAGATTACAGATATTATTCAAGATAAATTTCTGTCTGAAACACTGGTGTCTTCCCTTCATGCTGCCTTAACCTTGCCACTTCGGGTAAAAGTCACACCAGAAGCCTTTTTCTGCTCCTCCAATTTTTCAGTTAGATGAGAACCAGTAAACTAATTAGTTCGGAAATTATCTGAGCAAAAAAAAAAAAAAAAAAAAAAAATCCCCTGATTTTTAAAAATAAATACGTGAGTACATCATGCTGCATGCAGAGATACAAACAAACAAACAAAAAATTACAGCGCGTCAGCTCACAGTGGGATATTGCAAATCCTCCTTGTGGATTGTTTTCAGTAACATGAAGTGTAACCTCTAATGTTTTTTTTTTTTTTCTTACTTTCTTTACTTTGTCACACTTCTGAAGGTAGCACTTGAAAACAATATTTTGTTAATTAAAGCAACAGCAACAAAAAAACCCACACTTTTGTTCCCAGTGGTAATTCTAACATTAAGTCAGTATTTAGCACAGCTATTCACACTCCATAAAATCCAGTTTTCTGTCTGAGACAACCAATGCATCTTAATCCTACCTTTTGGGAGATTTAAATATGTAACTCACAACTCAAAAGATTTAAAGACATGAAATCAAATACAAGAATATGTAGTGAAAGGCAAAATGTTCCCAAAAACACAGAAAGGTAGCATTAAACTTTCAATTTGCATATTTAGAAATGAAACATCCAGACATATGTATTATAAGTAACATAATTAACAAAGAATTCCTTGCAAGGTTTAATTATGGACCACTAAAAAGAATTTGATTTCATAAATTAAAACAAAAAAGTAACTGATTCTAAGTAGATGCTGCATAAGTGAGTTTATATTTATTCTTATAAAACATGAATATATTATTTACTACTTCAATAGTAATTTTCATACACAATTATACATGACTACATTCAGTCCTCAGAATTTTTGTAACCAAAAAACAAGTTATTGTTTTCATTTTGTTTTATTTTGTTTTACTTTGAACTAAGCCCAAAGCAGGATTATATAGAATTGAAAATATCAGGATACTTATTGTTAGTTGTAGAAATTTAAATTAATATTTTATACTAGCCTAGATAAAATAATACACGTTTTCTTTATATAAAACCTAATACTTATAAGTCTATAGGAAAATTAAAATATTTTCCTCAAATTTGTAACATCTATTTTGTGTAGAATTATACTAAAAGCATTGAAGCAGTAAATTTAGAATTTAGAATTAGAATTCCCTATTAATACATGGATCGCCTATATAAATCAGACACAAAACAGAGTTAAGTTTCTTCTATCTTGTTGTCTTCATATTGTACACTATTTTACAAAAACTTAGTTCTATAAAATACTTGTAAAATTAAATGGCTCTCTATTAATATCATATTTCATCCTGCTTATGATACAGTTTCTTACCCAATATTTAATAGATCTTTAAATTGAGATAAAGTGTTTTAATTGTTTTGATTTTTTTCACAAATAGTACAGCTGTAATTCAGTTTTTGAAAAGTGAACAATTTTAAAAACCAAGGACTGCATGACACATAAATTACCAAATGTTTTCATATCATATCTTAATATACAGATCTAATACACACGATTTGTCTACCTATTCCACATAAAAATGGCTTTAAAGGGAACATAAACAAACCATTTTTATAAGCTAAAGTTACAATAACTACGAAAACAGGTGACATTTTTTATAGATTTCCATCACAGGTACAAATAGTGAATATTTAATGAGAATAATCAAATTTAATCATAATTCTGAAGACTTACAATCTTATAGTTATTTCATCCAGCTTATTATCTTGGCTCCTTGTAACAAATACATGCTCAAGATACCCTACTATGCAGTATATTTCTCGAACAGGCCATTTGCTTACTTTACCCTAGTGTCCACCCCAAACCTAATTTTATTACCTAACACAATAATACTTATTCTCTTTCCACGGGAATCAGCTCTGCCTCCAGCAACAGAAATAAACTTCTTCACACACTATTTGCTATATGTCATTCCCGATTCAGGAAATATGCCCTCCCCCCATAGTCCAATAATATCACTAGGAAAGCCTAAAATGTTCTAAAGAGAGGCATTAGAGAATATATAAAAAAAAGTCATAAATATTCTGGCATTGATAAATTCATTTATTCATCAAATTTTAGTTGAGTGCCTAGTAGGTCCCAGACATGATGAAAGTTGTGAAAGCTGCTACCAATGAAGAAGTGAGGACGAAAGCCAACGTCTTTCCCAAGGGTAGCTTACACTTCCATGGAGGAAGAGACAGACAATAAGCAAGGAACCAAATAAATGATCTAGGTAATAATAAGCTCAGCCAAAGATTACCAGGAACACCTATAGGATAATCTTGGGAGAATTTAAGGGAGCAAAGGTTTTCTGTAGATTGGGTGTTATCATTAAGCAACGGCAATTCTATGCCCCTAGATAGCTCAATAAATCCTGTCTACAGAAAGGGCAGATTAGGGCAAGGTTAAAACTGTAAGGGGTTAAAGGAAGTAGTAGTCATGAATTTAGTGAGAGAGGGAAATGGTTGTTATTTTGTGTGTTGCACAGTGACCTTGCAGTTCTCAGTGTTCCGTGGGATTTTTATGTCCAACAGGAGAACAATATGACTTGGCTGTAAGAGTCAGATCAGCTTGTAATAATATTGGGGTTAGGTTTCAGTGTCATCGAAGTTCCCAAATATCAGGGGTTGTTTCTTTTGTTTCTCACAGGTTATTCATAAAATGAAAAGGATGAGGTAATATAATATTAATAAATATCACTAGGACTAATTTACATAACATGACCAAAGAAGACCCCCCCATTGTGAAGATAATGTCAAGCTAAGACCTGAGGGGTAAGGATTTGAAGTGTCTAGAAAAGAACCTACCAGTCAAAGGTGAGTGTAAAGGGTTGGGTATATTTGAGAACCAGAAAGGAAGACAGTGTGTCTGGAAAAAAATGAGTGGAAGGGAGAATGGCGTGTGACCAAAGCCAGAGATACAGGGCCATTAGGTTGCAGGGAGAGGTTTATATTTCATTTTAAGAGCAATGAGAAGTATTAAAAGGCTGTTAGCATGGGTGTATGGAATGACTAATTAGTGACTTCATGCTAGGTGCAATCCTAGGCTAGGCCCAAACACAATGCTATGGACTGAATTGCATCACCTCCAAATTCATGTGTTGAAGTTCTAGCCCTAAATATGTCAGAATGTAACTGTATTTGGAGATAGGGTCTTTACAGACATAACATTAGGTCATTCAGGTGAGCCTTCATCCAATATGACTGATGTCCTTGTAAGAAAAGGAAATTAGGACACAGACAGGTATAGAGGGAAGACCATGTGAAGACATAGGGAGAAGATATCCATTGACAAGCCAAGGAGAGGAGCCTCAGAAGAAACTAAACATGCTGACCCCTTTGTTTCAGACTTCTAGTCTCCAGGATTGTAAGAAAACAAACTTCTGTTGTTTAAGTCACCTAGTCCATGGTATTTTGTTATGGCAGCCCTAACCAACTAATGCACTGAGTTACCCATGCAGCATCCTTTAGTGCCCAAACCTATGAAATCAATGCTAAATATCCACAAAATCAATGTTTACTCTTGCTTGAAAAATAAAAGGTATTATAGTTAGTGGTACTCAAAAAAATCACCTATCTGGTCTTCAAATCTATAGTGAAGTTATGCTGTGCTGCTGTGGTGCCCGCTGACACCCTCGCTATAGGAGAAGGAGCTGATGAGCTGTCTGCACAGCTGCCTGTCCATGGCCTCCATCACCAGCATGCCATTCCCCATCTGCTTGGCTTCTTTCCCGGGACTGTTGATACCCATCACCCCATCATCCTCTGAGGCCTGCTCCTGCTCTGCACTGGCATATATGTGCAGGAACTCTGTGAAGGCCCTGTCCTGGGCCAGTAGCTCCTGGTGGGAGCCCATCTTGGAACTTTAGACACCCTCTCTGTTTAGGTAAGATAAGCCTCAAACCAGCCTGAAAAGAGATCTACTAATACCCAGTGAAACTACCAATCATCGAAAGGGTTCAGCCCCTCATGTTGGGCTCCTTGTGCAAGCAGGTTGCCTCTCTGTCTTTTGATTGTTTAGAGTACACAGTTTGTGGTAAACAGGGTCCTCCCAGATGAGGTCCCACCAAATCCATTAAGGCAAGTACACAAACAGTCTGCTACCAACAGGATTCTCCCAAATTGGGTTCCCCAAATCCATTAAAGGTATCGTGTCGTGTCTATTATATGTGCATTTATGTAGATGCCTCATAAGAGACCAAGCCAAAACTTTGGGTAGGAGAACAAGTCCATGAGAATTCTGTCTTCACTTAGCTGTGCCATCCCAAATGGCAGAGTCCCAATCTTTAACTTTAAAGGGGATCTATATCTAGCTGAGGTATCAAGGCCCCAGAGAACACATCACCTCTAGTGGCCTTCTTAGCTCTGCTAGTGACCTGACTTCTTTTTTCCATGCTGGCCACCTGCTTGGGCTCAGCCATGGCCTGTATCAAGGCCATTATTTAGTGGCATCCTTAATATCCTTATCACCTGCCATCAGAAGACCCCTTTTCTTTCAAATGGCACTATGAGCATGTACAATCATAAAAATATTAGTCCATATCATGTTTACCTTTTTCCTCTTGGTAACTGCAACTCAGCTTCTTGGGCTTAAGTCCCAGATGGCAGTGCCACTGCTGTGATCACCACATACTCAATCCGTCGTTGTCTATAAAGCTGCTCCCGTCAGGGAAAGATCCCAATCTTGCTCTGGCATCTGTTGATCTGACAGATCCATCCTGCTAAAATACAGAGTTTCCAGAACTTCTAAATAGTCATGTTGCAAAGGCAAAAGGGTGGCAGGATTGAGAATAGATATAGTCAATATACAAGTAGCTGTTGCTGCTTGGAGACAAAAAGGCCATCCTCTCACAATATTATTCAGTGGTTTTGACATACGACTGGCCATGGGATGCTTCCCAGCATCAATACTAAGACCATCAGTGTGAAGACTGGGATCTAGACACCATCCCCAGGGGACTATAGCTTTTCTAACTCCACAGTGATACAAAATTTTCAGAAGGGCCATTGGAATCATACTTCCAAAAATACAACTCTGTATTTATATCATATCTTTCTTCCAAGGAATTCAAAACACTTCAAAGACATTTTCATATCAATTCTCATAACACCCTGTGAAGGCAGGTAGGTGGGAAATATTATCATTCCTATTTGACATTTCTATACACCTACTCACTTGATTATAAGATCATTTTAACTGAATATATAATTTTTTCAGGGAAAAGAATACATGCCCAGAAAAAAAATGACATTCACAAAAAAATAGTATAATTTTGGATGCTAATCACTATCTTGTGCTGAATGACCTGAACATTTGGTAATACCCACAATGACCCTTGAAGTTTTAATTTAGATATTATTATTTCTCCTTCCTTTCTATATTCTTTTGAAGAAAAAGGTAGAAATATTAACGAAATGGCAGTTAAATTTTTTAAGCGACACCAAACTGAGGATAATTGGTGTATTCTATCTTCATATACAAAACATGGTGTTTTTTGCACATTTAAGGAAAGTATTAAATATTCTGAAGTCCAAACAACTGAAAATATCAAATATTATCATTTTTCCCTTTAAGTGAAGTATCAGTGTATATGTGGATTGGTAATGAGAAATAAACTTTTATCAGGAAAGTCAGTTTGAGACAAAAATGCAATCAAACTTTCTAACATCGAAAAAAACTCCACTTCAATTAATATCTCTCCGCCCTTGAGAGGATAAGGACAAACACGCGTAACTCATGTTCCTTCCTTACCTTGACAGCTTTATCTTACATTACTCACTCTCACGCTTCCTAGTCTTCAGATTCACTGAACTTCATGCATTCATTCAATAAATACTGACTCAACACTGTAAGGCACAGAGATGAAATACTAAATAAGAATAAATATTCCTTTCATGGGAGTATACGTAGAATGGCGGGATAGGTAAACATATTGACAAAATAACTGAATATTGCCACAGATGCTCTAGTGCTAATAAGCAGTGACATGGGTGGAGGTGACTGGGCAGATAGGATTTCTTTAGTAAGGGTGGTTCAATAAAGCTTCCCTGAGACTATGAAATTTGTGGTTATATCTAAAGAAAATAAACAAGCTGTTTGAAGAGTTCAATTAACAATTATATGTCAAAGATAGCTTCTCAGATCTCAAAGATCTAATTAATGCTTCAAAGACAGAGGAGGTAACCAGGACTCCTGGAAAATAAGTAGGGCCTGGTGCAAAACGAAAATGCGAGACCCCTTGTTTAAAAATTATTAAAATTTCAAGGTGGGGTAGTAGAGCATTAAACCAAGCACTGGCCTGTCTAAGCAGGGCAGGTCATGTGTCCATGAAGCCAGGCCCCCAAAACCTGCAGTACTATCAACTGGAGATCTTTATGGACTTGACCATTGTAGAAGTGGGGAAACTAGGCTGGGAGATGGGCAATAGATGGGACCTACTTGGTAGATCTACTTGTTCTGGTAACAAATGACCTGGAAGACTAGGACTTCCACAAAATGTGTGATAAAAAGAAATGTACACTCCAAGGAGTATGCCTTTAGTGGGAATATAGAGTTAGGTCAGCCTCATGGCTATGCTTCCTCCTGCAACTGTGGCTTTATCTGTGGTTCTGGGAGTAGTTTTGTAAAAGCACCATTTTTTTTATTATTTTGGAACTTTTGCAAGTCTGGAATAAATCCCACCCACCACCTGACTCCATCCTGACTATGAGCTACAGAAAGGTAAGGACTGAGTGTGACTTATTTTCTCCAGCTTTTAATCCATAGATTTTAAATTATTCATTGAATTGCTCCATGACTTAATCAGTAAATAATTTCATCACGTGGTAAGTCACACTGAAAATTTTTGGAAGAAAATATAGTCAATATTGAAAATTTTTACATATTGAACTTTTGTTTAGGAAATAGCTTATCAGAAGAGTGTTACTTTGTCACTTTTATTGTTTACTTTATGAGGGCATGTGAACAAATGTATTTTGCATCATAAAAACAGATATCATCAAATATCAGACTGATTCTGAGCAAGTACCAAAAACTAGAAGGTTCCTAGTCTTCATTCTCTTAGTTATTTTCTTTCAAGAATAGGGCAGCTAATAATTAACACATTATAAAAACATTCCATAAGTACACTAAGAGCTATTAAAATATAATGACAGATCACCTACCCAATTTAACATTTTTCATGTAATGTGGTTAACTAAAGAAATGCAAGTCACTTAGAACATCTGCCAAAAGTTGCATAATGATTCCAAAAAATGTCCAAATTGTTCTTCTCATAAATTACACAAATAATTTAGATTATTCAGAATTTGTGTCCTAAACTATATTAGTCTTTAACAATATTATTCTAAAGAGACTATCACCTACTTACCTTCAAGGAATTGGCCCCTACTCGCCTTCAGTAAGAAAGATACACAGGAAAGAAAGTATAGTTTATCCAATATGTGGAATTCTGACTGCTCACAGGTATCAGAGAAAGGGCTCAGGTTCAGGCAGTTATTTGGGACTGTGTTTCCCAAATTTGTCTGAAAATACCACTTGGGATTCTATTTAAAAATATACAGATCCCCAATCCCTTCCCTGGAGATTCAGATTCGCCATGTACAGGATAGGGACCAGAGAATGTATTTTTTAAACACTACTTTAAAGTGTTGCTTATGACTGGACAATTTGCGGAAATATTGAGCTAGGCATTTCTGAACCAACAAAGCTGTTCACCTGTTGAAAGAGAGCTGATATGAACGCACAGGTCAATCTGCTTATGATTTGTCAAAGAGATTAAAGAAACATCTATTTGAAAAACTAGAGAAAAAAAAACCTTGTGATTTTTTGATAGGATGACATTATTAATAGTTACATTTTGTTTGTGTTTAGCAATGTCTTCTTTTCTTATACATTGTAAGTTTCCTCTACCTTTGTTCAAGGTTTAACTGGGTTCAGTGTGTGTACTTCCTGGATGGACTGCAGCGTGTACGCCAAAGCAAGTTCTCTTGCTATGCCAGACAGTATCCTCTGGGCAGGAGGCCTAGCATGCCTAGACATGCCCCTTCTAAGCCATATGAGAAAAATAATTTACCATTACTCAAAATATGCAGTTGGCATGGATATATAAGCATAAATGACACTCCTCTTCCTTCCATAAATATATTCTAGCATCAATACTTGTTTTCAATCCTTTTCTACCAATTCATATTACCAAGTGAAGAAGAATCTGGTTCATTACGTGCCTTATATGCATGTGTGAAAACTTCTAACAGAATCATATCCTAATACATTTCCCTAAAACTCCCAGCATCCTGGGTACCCATATTGGAAAAGACCCAGAAGGGCAATACAGTAAGAATAATTAATTTTCAATTTTTAAGCATCCATTATCAATGGAAAAGAAGCCAGAAGAAACCCCCAAACTATAAACCACCTTCCCGTAATATCCTTTCAGTTCTTCCAAAGTGCCAGTTCAGGTACTAATCACAAAAATTTCGTTAGGTAGATTCGACCCTTATCTAATATTTTATGGAAAATACTGACAGGAATTAAGTGGTTGGTCATGTGATAATTATTAGTGAATCTGGTATTTATGACTCAGAAGTCTCACGTTTCAAGTATATTACTCAGCAACTAAATATTTTTTGCTCTGTAAGTGTCTGTCACATGTTGATATGGTTGTGGCTGAACTTCTGCAGTGAAATCAGTATATTTAACCTTCAAAGATTGACAAACTGATCTTGTTTTCTCCCAGACTTCTCGCTTCTGAAAATAACGAAGGGCTTCTCTCACTTATTTTCCTTTTACTATACTATATATTTTTCCGGTCAGTCTACCTCTTAGGAATTAATGGCATAAAATTATGACAGTCACTGCCTTTTGTTTTTTTTTTTTTTGAAATGCAAATCGCCAGGTTTAGCAATTGCAAATTGGATTTGAAAAAGAAAGAGATTCAAATGCGGTAATGCTGCCAGAAGACATAGCTCCTTCACTGATTTAGAATCAGTGAAATGTGTGACAGGAAAGACTATGTTGGCAATAGGGCTTGATACATGTTTCAAGAGCAGAATTGAAACTATCCTCCTATGGTTTGCAGCTACAGATCACTAAAAAGATCTTCTCATAAGCAAAAGGCTACAGGCGCTGCCTTCTCTTTCATCCTTTCTTGGGATGGAGGCATACATTTCAAAATTAGATGTGTCAAATCTTTCACAATTCATTGCTGAAGTAAATGCTTAAAACTGTCTCTTATTGAAAAATATATTAATTATATTTCTGCCTTTTTATAATGTAAATTTAGAGCTCATGAAAGGAACCAGATGGACAGCTTTCAGAAATGAATCATTCCTTTGATTAAAAGATAAGGAAGAAAGTTTCTACATGCTCCATCTCTGAAAAACTTCCTCCTCAAACTTTTACAGTATTAAATTGGTTGGAAATTGTGAATGTCAAGTTTCCATTGTGTGTGTATATATGTGTGCTGGAGGGACAGTGAATTATTAGTGCCAACAACTTTAAATTTCTTATAAGTATTATCTTGATTGGATTTTGGTCCTTTAAAGATGAAAACACTTTAATTCGTTAAACTGCATTTCATACATCATGTGAACTTAAAACTTTATGAAAATTAACTGACTACAACTCTAACATTTTAAATGCAATTCTTCCTGTCCTGAAATCTCTAACTCATCTTATTGCTTTTATTTGTTTTATGAATTAAATATTTTCTGAACACCTCTTCTATGTCAGCCCCAGTATAGGATGTTGATCAATGGTGAATAAAAGGACACTAGTTATACTCTGAGGGCATTAGCATTTTAGTCAAAAATACAGCTAAGCCAATACAAGAAAAAGAACAAAATACTGACATATCATATTAAGGAGTTAACCTACCCAGATTTAAGGGACAGAAAACTTCAAAAGGGTAGATACAGGAATTGGGGATCTTGGAAGCAGTTGACTCAGCCAATCCCATTCAAATAATGGCTGCTGGTGAGATTTGAGGTGGCTTTAAGTGAGTTGGCAGAAGGTTTTTCATAGTAAAATTTAGAAGCTTATACCTTAACTTTAGTCTCAGCTACTTAGGGGGCTGAGACAGGAAGACCATGGGAGCCCAGGAGTTTGAGGTTGCAGTGAGCTATGATGATGCTACTGCACTGTAGCCAATGACAGATCAAGACCTTGTCTCAAAAAAAAAAAAAAGATTGCTAACGTCTTGCAATTCAACTTGAAGCATGGTTTCTACTTCAGCTGCCCTCCTTTTCTTGTCACACTGTCTTCGGGGCACAATCTAACCCAGTAGACAGCTGCAAAATAAAACCAAAAACTAGGTTTAGATTAAGACTTTGACTTATTGATCTTACAATAAAATAGATCTACTGATGTTACAAATCCTTTATATCTCATTTGATGGAATTTCTGTTGATTTCCTGGTTAATTAGTAACACTAGGTGAATGTAATATTTTGTTCTCAGGTATTGACAAAATGCTTAATTGGCTATTTGGTTATATTCGGTTGTGTGTTTCCTCTAGAAATAGGAAACTGAAAGTTTTTACTTGATTACTACAGTCCTTACTTTTATTGTAAGGCTCAAAATCTTAGTTTTTAGTTTAGTATTAGCTTTTTATCCAGGATTGAAATAAAATAAATTGTGCATTTGATATTATGCCCTGCTCAATCTTTGTTTTGGTCTTAAGAATCTCTTTTTCTAGAATAATATAACTTTCAATAGTGATTTGAGATTCAACAGCATTAAAATTATTTTTTTCCTGTGCAAAAGAATTATCCCGCCTTCTAACATGATGTGGTTTTAATTCTGAAAAGAATTTCATAAAATATTTCTTCAGCTGAATTGATTTTCATGGTATTAAGTATAGAAAATTATGGTTCCTTTGGATTAATTTTGTCAGCATCTTCTTGGAACTCTACATCTCCTAAAATGCTGCTTTTTTTTTCAGCAAAGCCCTCCTCCTTCCCTACCCAAACTCCTTGGAAGCTCCATGAGAGTAGCGACCTTTGCTACCTTGCTCATCACTATCTTCCCAACATTTAAAAAGACTGACTAGTAACAAGTGCTCATTATGTATCTATTATTTTAATGAATAATGAATGGATGAATGTGTGAAGTATATGTAACTATAGAGTTTAAAGCCATTACTCTGGACTTCAGTTATGAATAGCATAATAGTGAATAGGAAATTTTCTTGGAATACTGATAAAAACTCATATTTGGTATTGTGCTTCGACTTGTTAACAGTACGTTCAACATTTCAATTTGATCTTCTTAGTCATTCTGCAAGAAAAGCAGTCTATTTTCCATCCCCTTTTTTTAAAGCTGAAACTTAAATCTGTGCAAGTAGGTGACGTTTGGAGAGCACAAGACCATTAAAGATGCAGAGTTGGGAATCACCTGAATCTTTGAAGAGAGACAGAGGAAGACTTGGACTTGAGAGCAGACTTCTTGGAGTTAATCTTGGCTCTGCCTTTTACAAGTGTGAGCCTTTGAGAAAGTTACCTAATTTCTTGGTGCTTCAATGGACTCATAATAGAGTCGTTGCAAGTATCAAAGGAGTCAACACTTATAAACTGCTTAGAATAATGCCTACCAACTAGTAAACACTCAATAGATACCAGTGCTTATTATTTCTAGCCAAGAGCCCTTTCTACCCTGGGCTAGAGAAAAACTGTTTTCTTTAAAAATTTTCTTTATAATTTACCTTCAAATATACTTACATATTCATGATACATTTTAAAGTATGGCAATGTGTGCATACTCTAAATGCTATATTTTAGCATTGAGTCTAATTTTTTTTATATTTATAATTTTATTATAACTATCATGATTCATAGGGATTGGAATGTTTTCATTTAATGTAAAAAAGCTATCCAGGAAGGAGTGGTAAATAAAGAAACAAAATTTTATGAGATGTAACAAACAAAGGGCATTGCACCTCTCTTGTCAAATAGTTCACTCTTAAGTATCAACCTACATCTATAGGGATGAGGTTCCTAGTTGATCTTCCAAATAAAAAAAAAATTTCCCTAATTTTTAATTGATTTTGGTGATATGTAGTAACTAACAACTGTAAAATTGTGTCAGGAATGAGGATAACATGCTAGAGATTTATTTTATATGTGTGTGTGTGTGTGTGTGTGTGTGTGTGTACTTTCTCAAACTTAACTGAAATTCATGTCTGTTACCCCAAAGTGGTATATGGTGACTTCAAATTGGTTAGAGAAGGAATAGATTATTCAGTCACTATTGCTAAGACTGAAAAGTCATAAAAATAAAAAGTAAAGTTGGATTTTTACCATGCTTCCTATATTGAACTAAATTGCAAGTTATTAAATATTTAAGATTAAAATTAAAACCAAAAAAGTATTGAAAAAATATAGATGAATATTTTTATAATCTTAGAGAGGGAAGAATTTCCCAAGCATAATATCAACAAGAAAAACCAATAGAGAAAATTTGATAGATTTGATTACATAAAGATATAAAGCTTTTATATGATAAATAAATATAAAAATTTTGAAATCGAAAGTTCATTAACAACATTTGAAAACTATGTGGAAGGCAAGATACAATTCAATGGTTTTAGTAACTTTATCAAATAGTAGAACCATCACTATCAATCCATTTTAAAACACTATCATACCCAAAATAAGCTTCCTTAATCCCCTTTGCCATTCCCAGCCTCTGGCAACCACCAATTTACTTTCTGTCTCTATAAATTTGCCTTCTCTGGACATCTCATATAAATGGAATTATGCAATATGTGGTTTCTCATTCTGGCTACTTTCACTTACCACGCTTTCGAAGTTCATCCATGACTTAATAAAATGTGTCATGTTAGTTCCTTTTAATTAATGAATAGTATCCAGTCATATAGATATATCACATTTTGTCTCTCGGTTCACCAGTTAATGGACATTTAGATTGTTTCCTGTTTGAGACCATTACCTATGCCAACACATCAATAGCAATTATCTCTGGTTGTTGGGATTATAAGTGCTTTTCACTTTCTTCTGTATACATTTCTGTGTGTGCTTATACATTCTTAATAATTTGGGAGGAGGAATTAGTGCTATTTATAATGGAGCTTCATATAAAATGATGAAACAGCAGGTTTGTTTAGAAATTTAGGTCCCAGCTGAATTGTTTTGCATGACAATTATTTTCTGCATTCCTACTCCCCTTCCTGCATGTCCAAGATATTCTATTGATTTTATGTAGAAGGTTAAAGAACTAAGAAATTTGTAAATTTCCCAAAATTCCATTTATTAATAAAAATAGTACATAATAGCCAATTTGCCTATTGAAGAGGGATTGACCCAAATACTATTTTTTTTAATTTGACTATTACTTTACTTTTTAATTGTAATTATTTTATTAAAAGTTTGAGTATTTTAATGAGAATAGATTGAATGCATATACATAAAGAATACAGATATAACATATACATAAAATACTTGTAATGATTTATAGAATATATAATACATAACACTATATACCCTATAAAAACATATAACAATAGAAATTTGAAATAGAGAAATTTTATTAACAGGGTCAATTTGAAAAGATACAATGATTTGGGTTTTTTTGAAGGGTTTTGATGTATTAAAGTGGTTTTTAAAAATCAGTTATATATCTCATCTCCAAATATTAATCCATCACATATTTACTGGGTCTTTTACATGCTAGTAATTTACTGTGAGATGGTATCACACAGTCCTTGCTCTAGAGAACTTTAAAGAGCTAAACTTATGAAAATTTAACTTTCAAAAAGATGACTTTAGGTCAAACAATAATAAGTAATAGCAAGATTTAATTGGCTGCCAAATGTTTTGTGTCGTGCCTTCAAATCAACCACAAAAATCTAATATATACAGAACCTGGATAGTATCTACAATCAAGTACAAGTCATTTGCAGTTTTAAACAGAAATGATGGTAAAAATTTGCTTATTTTTTACAGCAAGAGTTGTAGGTAAATTTAAAGAACTAAAGCAAACAAAGCATAGGACCCAAGAGCTGAGCTGCATGGGAATTTTGGGCAGTTCCTGGTAATTAGGACGGAATCCATATATACAGGCATACCTTGGAGATAGTGCAGGTTCAGTTCCAGACCACTGCAACAAAGCAAATATCACAATGAAGGAAATCATATGAAATTTTTCATTTTCCAGTGCATATAAAAGTTATGTTTACACTATAGTCTACTAAGTGTGTTATAGCATTATGTCCAAAAGAAATGTTCAGACCTTAAATAAAAAACATTTGTTGGCTAATAAATGCTAATGATTATCTTAGCCTTCTTTGGTAGGTTGTAATTTTTTTTTTGCTGGTGGAGAGTATTGTCTCTATGTTAATGGATGTTGACTGATCAGGGTGGTGGTTGCTAAAGATTGGCATGGCTGTGACAATTTTTGAATGAAGTTTACCTCTTCAATTGACATTTCCTTTCAGAAAACATTGCTCTGCAGAATGCAATGCTGTTTTATATCATTTTACCCACAGTAGAACTTTCAAAATCAGAGTCAATTCTCTCAAAACCTGCCATTGCTTTATCAATTAAGTTCATATAATATTCTAAATTCTTTATCAACATTTCAACAATGTTCACAGAACCTTTACCAGGAATACACTCCATCTCAAGAAACAACTTTCTTTGCTCATCCAGAAGAAGCAACTCCTCATCCATTGAACTTTTATCATGAGATTGCAGCAATTCACTAACGTCTTCAGGCTTCACTTCTAATTCTATTTCTCTTGCTATTTCCACCACAGCTACAGTTATTTTCTTTACTTAAGTCATGAGCCTCTAAAAATTGCCCATGAAGATTGGAATTAACATCTTCCAAACTTCTGTTTAAGCTGATATTTTGACTCTCTTCCCATGAGTCACAAATATCCTAATGGCATCTAGAATGGCGAATTCTCCTCTATGACGAGGTGTCCGAGTGGTTAAGATGATGGACTGCTAGAATGATGAATTCTTTCCAGAAAGTTTTCAATTTACTTTGCCCAGATCCATCAGAGAAATCAGTATTTATGGCAGCTATAGTCTTATGAAATGTACTTCTTAAATAACAAGACTTCTCATTCTACCCAGGGCAACAGAGTGAGACCCTGTCTCAAAAAAAAAAAAAATTAACAAGACTTGAAAGTCAAAATCACTCCTTAATTCGTGGGCTACAGACTGGATGTGTATTAGCAGGTGTAAAAACAACATTAATCTCTTTGTACAATTCCATCAGAGCTCCTGAGTGACTAAGGTGCATTGTCACTGAGTGGTTATATTTTGAAAGGAATCTTCTTTTCTGAGCAGTAGGTCGTAATGGTAGGCTTAAAATACTCAATAAGCTGTGCTGTAAACAGATGCGTTGTCATCAGGCTTTGTTGTTTCATTTATAGAATACAGGCAGAGTAGATTTAGCATAATTCTTTAGGTCCTAGGATTTTTGAAATGATCAGAGAGCATTGGCTTCAACTTAAAGTCACCAGCTGCATTAGCCCCTAATAAAAGAGTAAGCCTTTCCTTTGAAGCTTTGAAGCCAGACATCGACTTCTTTTCTCTAGCTATGAAGGTCCTAGATGGCATCTTCTTCCAATACAAGGCTGTTGCATCTACATTGAAAATCTGTTGTTTACTACAGCCTTCTTCAGTGATCTTAGCTAGACCTTCCGGATAAGTTGCCACAGCTTCTACAGCAGCACTGCTGTTTCCCCTTCCCCTTTTATGTTCTGGAGATGGGCCATTTCCTTAAAATTCATGAACCAACCTCTGCTAGCTTCCAATCTTTCTTTTGCTGCTTCCTCATCTCTCTCAGACTTCATAGACTCAAGAGAATTAGAGTCTTGCTCTGGATCAGATTTTGGCTTAAGGGAGTGCTGTGGGTAGTTTTGTCTTTCATCCAGACCACTCAAACTTTCTCCTTATCAGCAATAAGGCTGTTTTGCTTTCTTATCATTCAGGTGTTAACTGGAGTAACATTTTTAATTTCTTTCAAGAACTTTTCTTTTGCCTTCACAACTTGGCTAACTGGCACAAAGGGCTAGTTTTTAGCTCATCTCAGCTTTCAACATAATTTGATAGGAGATTAAGTTACCAACACACGAATATTAGGGGACACATTCAGAACATAGCACATACTTATGTGACCTTATTAGAAGGGATAAAGTATTTAAATTTCTCAAGGAGAGGGGAAGATCATTCTTGAGACTCATGTCCTCAAAACCTTTATGGCAAATAGTAACATAAATTTTGTTTTGTGTTTTCTTAAGCATCCTCTAAGAAAACTTGACAACATAACATGCAAATACAACATTGTGAATGTGGTTCCAGGATAGATAGCAAACAATCTCCAGTATGAGTTTATATCCAGTTCTGCAATCAGTGCGGCCTCAAACAGCAATGTCTTCCTTGAGCTGGAAGAATGAAAGGGCACCCCATATTTCCCTCCTCCCTCATGGTGTACACTAATCCTAGTTTTGAGTTAAAAGTATTTTAAGGAATGTCAGTGCTTCCCTGAACCTGACTTTTGAAAAGAACACAGACTGCTATGATTTTGTGTTGTTGTTTAATTTCAAAGCACATACATCCTAAAAACAGGTGCCAAAACTGATTTTCTGCTGTTGACTCACAATACTCTTAACAAATGTTCTAACCTGATTAGAAGAAATTTTACTACTAGACAAAAAGAGGCACCTGTAAGCAAAGGCAACAGTTTCTTCCAGATTGGATACCCAAATGTCACAATTTTGTCTGTTGAAGTAACCAATTACTTCAGTTTTAACAGCTTACTGTGGCAGAAAGATAACATGGAAGACAGTACAGCCTAAGTAGAAAGTAACTGAGCTGTAATCAAACAAGTTTTCTTTTTCCTTTTAATTCACCACTCATTTTATTAGCTTATGATGGACTAATAGTTTATAAATTGATTGCTGGACTACTTTCTCTATTCTGACTCTTATATTTTCAATGTTAATCATTTTGATAGTTCTGGATTTACATTCTTTTCATGTTGTAGATGTCTGGTACAGAAAAGCACTAATTAGTTCATATCTAAGAAGAAAAATGCTTTTATTTATTTCTAAATGAAAAACAAAAAAGCAAATAAATTCTTCTTTCACAAATAAATTCATCACTTGGTGACAATACAAGATGTTCTTGCTTGATTTAGATACCAGGTCCTGAAAGAAAGTATAGAAAAATAAGTGATTCAGGTTACGCAGAACAATTGAAAACAAAACTTTCTTAAATCTGTTATTGACAGAAAGGTGAATTCTCTAAATTTTACTGGAAAGATCTCTCTTGCTGAATGCCAATGAAGCTTCTGTTTATATGCCCTTGCAAACAAACAATGAAGGCCAGATGAAGTGTTCAGATAACCTCCTAGAAAGGTTTTTCATATTTCCTATAAATATGAAAAAAAGGATGAAATGATAGTATTTTACCAATATTTTCAATTTGTATTTTATAACAGCTAAAACTAATACAACATGCCTATACAAAAGCTTGTGATTCATAGACAGATGTACATACAAAAGAGGATTTTTTTTAAAATAAATAAAATGGCTTTTAATAGCATAATTGCAGGTTAAGAATCTAACCCTAAGAAAACACTATATTCCTATTATTAAGTCTATTTCTTTGTTCATTTTACTTTTATTTTTCTTCCACACAGCTTAACTTTTCTCAGTATCCCTTCTCTCTCCTTGATTCACCAAAAAAGTAAAAGAAGTCATTGGATATGCTACAAATAAGTAAAATCATCTGCTAATTTTTGCTTGAATCTTACAAACATGGTTTCAAGTTTCTGTTCAACCACAAACTTGCAATTAATTTCAACAACTTACTTTACCCCTTTGCCCCCAATTGCCTTGCCTGAAAAAAGAAATGAACACCTATGGGACAGGATTGTGGTAAGAAGTAGACAACATGTGAGCAAATTGCCTAGTGCCTTGTAGGTGCTAAGTAAATAGTATTATAATTAGTCTTTTTTGTTTGTTTGTTTGTTTATTAATGGACTTCTAGCTCTGGTGATTTGCCAGACGATAATGTCTAAATGAAGTTGTCCTCCCAGTGATGGAGAACTTAACTCCTAACGATAAGTGTTAATCAGTCTCTATTGCTCTCCTGTAGAACCCATGAGGGCATCCAAAAAGCATATCTATGACCTTAGTTCATATCACATAAGCTCCTTTCCCGTAGCAAATTTGTGCTAAAAGATTGAAGTAATAGCTAGATGTGTTGGGAGGCAGGGATCAGGAACAATAACGAGGCACAAGGAATGTGAAAGACAATTTAGTGCTTCCTCCTAGCCTGCATTTCATCTTACCCTTTGCTGTCTATGGACTATTCATCAGCATTACCATGCACTGAAATCTCCTTTGAAATTTTAATCAATTTAACATTGGTGTATCTATAGATTAGATGAAATAACTTTTGCTGTCTCTTCCAAGCACCTTTGTCATATGAATGGCTTACAGCCCTCATATTTCTCAATATGAATTTCTAGATATCCTTCTATTTCAATCTTGTTTTCAAAGGACAAGGTGGAAGATGACAATGGTAATGAAGATTAACTGAAAGACTAATTATTTAGTCACTGGTGGGGGGGATGAGGCACACAGCTAAATCTTTCTGTCAGAAATATTCATAACTAGTTCAGTTTAAATGCCAGATTTATGAGAGCAAGTGATCCATCTCTATCATGCACCGGATGCTTTATTTAAGGTAGGTTCAGAGGAATCTTAATTTTTCATGCAAAGCTATTCACTGCATATCAATCCTAAAACATAGCTCTCTTTTCACTTCCCTGTGTGTTACGCCCTACTTACACTTTACCACAGACATTTAGATTAAGCCTTAAATGATTACCATACATTAGGAATCTCTGTATTTTTTGAACATTCACATAATAATTATATTTTTATTTTTAACTTGACAACAGACTCATTTGATTGGTGACAAATCTTGTGCCATAAACTCAACATGAATGGATTGCTGATTAGTGGATTTAATTGCATAAAAATGGTACTTCATTTTATACCTACTAACATTTTGATACTGTGAGTATCCAATTGCAGCATATATCTAGTATTAAATTAGCATATGATTTAAATGCTGAGTTGGCCATAGAAAGTTAATGTCACAATCAATGTAGAGAACCCTTAATTGTAAATATGTCCTTTGTTAAGTTTGTATAATTACATCTATGCCCAATTAAAATGATAAACATATTAATTGAGAAGTTTTTCTTCCTATAGTTAGATAATAATGTGATTTTTATCTTAGTTAATAAAAACAATGAATAAAAATGATTTAAGGAAATGTCTAAGCTATATGTAAATAAAAATAAAAACTGAAGAATTTAATATTTGAGCAGAAATATCTGTTGCTTAAAAATGCATTTTAGACCATAATATTTCCTAAAGCTATGAACTTTCCAGCTTTTACAGGTGGGAAGCATTGAGAACTCCAAGCAAAAGTTAGTATTTGGACCTTCCTTTCTAGTTAACTTTGAGACATTTCTGTAATGAGGAAATGGAACAGCTGACAAATCATTACTGCAAATATTTTTTTCAAGTACTTTTTTCTTGAATACAGAGGAAAATTTCTAATCTGATATTTAACTAGCTCCCATCAAACACTATCCAAAGCTCATAATCATGCCACTTGACCTTCAGTTTTTCCTTGGCCATGTGCCTTTTAAGTTTGGGATACTTATCTAGCTGTGGAAAGTTGCTAACAGTATTTTTATCAACTGTAATGATGAGTGAAACAACTTATGGTTTTGAGTAGTATATAAATCTCCCTGGACCAAAGGAACTCTTATTGTGCATGGATTATAGTCTGCCAGAAAATTTGAAAGCTATGAAAGGCTGTTACTCCAATTCGTTGTGATACGTGCTTCTTGAGGAAACCATGAGGTTCAGAAACTATCATTCTAAGCTGATCCCTAAGAAAAATATTTAAAATAAGGCAAGATTTTTTCCTTTGGGGTACCTCTTCCCTCACCAATTACTCAATACCTTCAAGCTTCTTTATAAATTCTAAAAATTTCCAATGACCCAATTCTCCTTTATGTCTCTAAAGAGAACCTTCTTGTTCTTTCTCTCACTTCCGGATGTGGCATTGCTTCTGTTCTCCTGGAATCATGGTAAATATTTGCATTGATAATTTGCCACAGTGCTTTCCTATTGAGCTTTGACATGGCCTCAGAATCTTCCGCAAACTTGCACTCCAAGATGACACCAGTATAATATTTGAATAGAATCAGCATGGAAGATGAAATGTAAATCCATCATTTACCTTAAATGAACTAATAGTGAGACTATCAGATGGGACAGGGGGTAGACTCATAGGATGCAGTGGTGCAGTGATTGCTGTTTTGATTACCTCTCAAAGAGTTGGTCGATAATAAAGTTCAGTGAAGTACGTGTCCCTCAAACATTTCAAATCTTTTATGGAATGGCTGGTGGAAAGAAAGAAGAAGGAAGGAAGAAAAGAAAAGAAGAAAGGATTTCTTGTAAAAATTTACCTTTTGGTCCACATATTAGTTTTCTATTGCTGCTGTAACAAATTACCAAAAATTTAGTGACTCAAAACAACACATTGATTTTCATACAGTTTTGGAAGTCAAGAGTCTGAAATGACTTTCACTGAACTAAAATAAAAATACTGTCAGTATTGTGTTCCTTATGGAGGCTCTAGGGGAGAATGTGTTTCCTTGCCTTTTCTAGCTTTTAGAGCAGGGGTGGGGAATCTTTTCATGTTGGAAGTCCACACCATTAAGCTGTAATCAAACAAGGCTGCATTCAAGAAACTTCAATTAGACATACTTAAAATGTACATTATTTTTTGTAAAGATCTAACTACTATGTACTCAATAATTTCAAAAAAATGAAAACTATTTGTTAATTTTAAAGTTAACCTTTTAGTGACTTTGTTGTGTCTGCTTTTTGTCAGAAAGCGTTTGAATATTTGGTTGCAGCATGGAGGTCCACAGTTTCAGTTGATCCTCTGGATGGGTATAAGTCGATTGTGACCTTAAAAACATCTTGATTTGGGTTAGGTAGGAAAATGCAGATTTGCAGAAATAAGTGGTTCAAAAGCAAGACAGCATTTTGGGGGCATGTTGCCAAATGTGTGGATATTCTGCTGCATTTTTCCACATTTCAAATGGATCTTTCTTAGCATCAAACAATGACTTTAAAATGTCACCTGCTGAGAGCTCAATCAATTCCATCTGTAGTTCTTTAGATGCCTTGCTGATATCAATTAGGTGAGGCTGAAATGCTAATTTGAGTGTGATGTCATGATTCTCAAAGTCAGTGAAACTTTCATTGTATTCTCTAATTAATAGGTCTATAAGAGTTCCATATTCTTAAAATGATTCACATATATCATCCTGCTCATCAATGACCTTTACTAACTGGGGAAAATGTTCATCTGACATTTCCTTTGAAGAATTGTTTTCAAAAAAGATAGCTTCTTTCAAAATACTTGGACTTTTTGCCACATATCATATATAGACTTAGTTTTACCTTGTAAAGAAATATTCAAGTCCTTGTAACTTGACATTATATCATACAGAAATGCATATAGAAATTTTCTTTCAATAATTCACATTGCTTACTCTATTCTTCATAAAATTTAACTATCTACTCTTGCAGAGATAAAATTTTGGCTAATACCTGTCCCCGTGATAACAAACACACTTTAGAATGATATGGTAAATCCACACTGAATACCTCATCATTCAACTTTAACATGTTACAAAACTGATGATGCCCTGTTGCATTTGCATGAATAAAGTTAACAATACTTAGAACTTGTTGTAAAGTGCCACTTAAAATGGTACCTTTAGCACAGAGATTTTGCTGATGCAAGATACAATGAAAAGAAATGAGAACATCTGGATCTGTTAATACTTTTTCTATCTGTGCAATAAACCCTTTATGTTTTCCTGTCACGGAAGGTGCACCATCTGTACATACACTCACTAAATTTACCAATTCAGTCCAACTTCACAACACTTATCTTGAAAGTGGTGGAAGATACTTATTGCTTGTGTTCTGTTTGCAAGAGTGCCCAAAGTGAGTACTTCTTCTTAGCAAAGAAAATCTTCTGTAATGACCTGAATGAAGTATAAAACCAGTGCCGAGTCAGTAGTATCAGTTGATTCATCCAAAGTGATTGAATAATATATAATTTTCCTTTTGAAGTATTGCATGAAGTTATTCTGTTAAGTTGAAGGCTAATTCATGCTGTCAATCAGTTATGGTTCTCCCTGAAAGAGGCAGTTGTTTATACTTTAAAACATTATCGAGATCTACACATCCTACAACTTCGACAATGAATTCTTTCACAATTTCTACATCATTGAATGGCTTCCCCTTTTTCCTGAGTAGATAAGGTATTAATACATTAAAAGTTGCTTCAGTCGTATTATTTCCAGGTCTTACTGCTGCTTGAAAGAATTGTCTTGACTATTGCTTTTCATTTTTAAATCTATGAAATAAAATCTTTTGAGCCTCTCCCACTAATTTAAAATATCTGTGTTCCTTATGAGTGTTACAATGCTGATGAGCATTGAATTTCTTTAATGTTGATATTGCAGTATCACAAAGCAAGCAAGTCATTTTATCTTTAGCAGAAACAAAATAATATTGTAATTCCCAATTCTCATTAAAAATCTGTTTTCTTTCTTTAGTGTTCTTTTTGTCTTCTTTGACATGATTGGCTGTTAAACACACAGAATTAAAAAATGCTATCGAGCTGTGCAAATATTCACAAATTCCACTTCAAACAGAATCACAGTGCAGCATTGTCAAAAGCTGATAACAGACTGGTGCACTTTAACCCCATAAACTCTCATCAATCAGCCTGGTGTGGTAACGGTGCCAGTCAGGTGGGGGAAGTTACAACTTAGTAAGTTGTGTAACAGACGTCAATTTAGCCCTTATGGCTTACTAATGTTCTAATTTTGCAGTTAATTTGGGAAGATTATTTTGTCGAAATTTATTTTATCCTTTGATATTTTAAATGCATTAATTTAGAAAATAAAATGAAAATATAAAAGAACAAAAATGTATGAATAAAAATAAAAGGATATGCTCTGTAAAATTTGAATTCAGTCAAAAGTCTGCTCCGAAGGACCTAGAAGGCCATGTGTGGCCTTAAGACTTCAGGTTCCCTACCCCTGTTCTATAGGCTGTCTGAATTCCTTGACTCATAACCTTTTTCCTCCATCTTCAAAGCCAGCAAAGATGGGTTGAATTCTTCTCACATCCAATCAATGACTCTCTTGCCTCCCTCTTTCTTTTATAAAGACGCTTGTGATTATATTGGACTTCAATAATAGCCCAAGATAATCCCCCATCTCAAAATTCTTAACTTAATCATATTTGCAAAGTCCTTTTTCCCATGTAAGGTAACATATTCACCGGTCTGGTAATTAGGGCATCTGTGGGGAGCCACTATTCTGCCTACTATGCTACATCTACACAGCAACAGCAAAAGAAATAAATCAGGGCAAGAAGAGTTAATACTCATTGTGAGGAGCTATGTTTCAAATATCTCCTTAACTATCTTTGCCTCTAGTCATGTTTCTAGAAATACAGTATATTGTGGCTGGGAATAGAGTGGAGGGTAAATTATGCCTGAATTCAGGCAAATCCTGCCTATCCTTATTAATTATGTGTCTCTAGAGGGTAAGTCATATAAGCTCTCTGTTTTGCACCTGGAAAGGGGATGATAAAAATATGCTATCTCAAGGGATTCTTCTGAAGACGAAATGTTATATTCCATGCAAAGTGTTTACTACAATCCTTTAAACAATAAATGTTGCCTCTTATCTTTCTTGGAACTGTTCCTTACATGTAACATATTCCATAAACTGCTATTAAATAAATATTGTATGAATGAACTTGCCAAAGATGCTACTTTTGGACTTAATCATTTGATGATGCAACTTCTTTTGGTTCTTCATTATATAGCATAGGAAATAGCTAAGAAAGCTTAAGCTCTAGCTCTTTAGCCAACATGACAAATTCCACACAGTAAAGGGAATTGCATGTTTAATTCTCTTCTAGTCGTTACACATCTGGTAGACTAAATAGGAAGTCACAGGTACTTTGACATCAGTCTGACCACCTTAATAAGGTTAGACTTTAGATCTTTAAGATGTGGTAAAACATTGGTAACTGAGACGCAGACTTTATATTATTAATTGGGATCCTATAAAGCTTTTTAAATTATATGTAGTATTAGCCAGTCAATATCCATTTAGCTAACCAAAGCTTTTAGAATTCATGTTTCTGTTTCTTTCAATCCGACATTTTTTTTATATGACATCCAGTTCCAGGAGGAAATTTTGTTTTGACATGTACAATTAATATTTAAAAACTGGATAGAACAAAACTAACACCTCCATAGCACCAAATCAAAGCAAATCAAGAGATGGAAAAAGAAAGATCTTGCTTGTCCGTAGATAAGTTAGAGAGATTGGCTCCAGTTTGGTGACTTTTAAAATTGAAAGATTCTTTTAATTGTCTTAAGCTAGAATTTACTATATCCCATTGCATTAAGGCATTTTAGAACATATAACCAGATCTAATTTTACTTCATACTTTATTCTCAAGCCTTAAATGCCTGCCTAAGGTACCAAAAAATTTCTTGATGTAGGAAAAGGTCAGTAAAGGCATTATGTCAATCAATTATATTGAACTAGTCCATGGGGTAAAAATAATAGAATTTCTAGAGCAGATCTGGATTCTACCCAAATACATCAATGGTATATATCCTATTGTATTTCACTGTGCTTCATCTGTATCTTTCAGTAAATCAAACCTACATTGCTTTCAGATATTGCAGGTTTATTCCCCAGAATATAATTTTTTAAAGGTTATTTTAGGGTTGTTAATTTTTGAAAATATTACCAGTAATTTGAATTAATTTCATTTAATTCAAAAAGATAAAATTATCAAAATATGATAATAATAAATGTCTCAGTGAGAAGAAGTCAGACTGTATTGTATCAAGACTTTTACAAAGAGAAAAATTAGCCATCATGTTTTATTCTGCAATTAAAATGAAGAAAATTTTTCCAGTACTTTTTATACTTGAAAATGAAATTTAGAAGCTCTTTATTCAAATGATTTTACTAATAGTGCTATACCAATATGAAAAAGGAAAATGTTTAAAATATTTCCACTCAATATTTATCCTGTACAAGAGAAAAACCCACCTTGTAATTTTGGGAGGCTTTCCTGGGAATCTAAGTGGTTACATTCATAACTTCAGAGTGCCAGTTGTTGAAAGTTCTTATCGTCTAAAATAAAGATGTTACATGCCAACCACTTAATCTGAATTTGAATTCCCAGAAATCAAATCTATCCATATAATTTTCAAATTGATTGCATTTGATCCTAGTGAATGTAATATTGTAAGACTAATGGAAATATGAGACAAATGGAAAGTCTAACATATATAAGCTGGCTGAGAATACAAGTTAAATATAAGTAGGCTGAACTAAGATTACTCACATTTGTAGAAAGATCATTATTTACTGGAAATTAAAGGAGTTTTTTTCTCTGACTAGAAGAACTAAAATTAAGTCGAAATTACTTGTGTAAATAAGTAATTACATAAAACATAATGAATTATACAATTATATTAATTAATATAGTATTAAAATTATACATACATATTTGTAGGAATTGTTGAGTAATTTAGAAAATGCACAACTAAGACAAGCCTATGGAAATCATGTCACAACCTATTTAAAAATAATTAACTTATGCTTATATGCCAGTGGCCAGAAATAGTGCATACAGAACAAGAATGGTATAACTCTTTCTACCTACCAAGTAGAATAACAAACGTCATTGATTATGGAACTTTTTTCCACTGAACCTAAAGTCTAGTTTCACTACGCTTCACAGCACAGCTTTCTAAGCAACTACCGCTAATCTGTTAGAATTGGTATATGAGATGAGACTTATTTCTTATTCCTGAAATTATTTATTCTAGAAATGGTCAAATTACCAAAACAATCACCATCCAACCATTTTTTTTTCTGTAAATGACTGGGTATTCACTTTGGATTGCTGCCAATAAGTAGAATGTTATGGAGACAAAGAGACATATGAAGGAGATATAAAAAGGAAGATATAAAAAGGAGGTTAAAAAAACAGGATTCTTTGACAAAAAGAGTTTTAAAACAATTGATGTGGCCTCATTAAATCAATAAACATTATTTAGTAATACTGTGAAACAGAAAATACTCTAAACTTTAATTATACATCAATAAAAATATTTTTAAAAGAAAAAAGTCTTGTTTGCATGAAGCTTTTCATGTAGAATTAGGGAGAAAAACAATCATTTGCTCACTCAATCAATCATTTCATCATGTTAGATTGTGACAAATACAAGGGAGAAAAAGCAGAGAAGAAACATTCAATTTCATCTCTGACAAACAGATAGAGCTAGGAGGTTGTCACTCTAATCTTCACAGGATAATGCTGATGTAAACCTGTGATTCAGGTTTGATTCGAGGTCATGGAACCAGTCCCTTGGAAATGTAAGTTCTTTGACTCAGGAAAAGAAAAACATTTATGAAAATTAATTTAAGTTGTTTGTTTTGAATTTATATTTGTATGACTCTTGACCTTTGATGTACCTATTTGTTTATAATTCTTTCTTCTCCCATAGACAGCTTTTTTATTTCCCATTGCCCACAAATAAAAATAAGGCAATTGTTTAAAATGAGATATCTCTAAATTTTTTCAAATATAGGAGTCTTTTTAATTTAAAAGTTCCATTGTCTGGCCACTGACAATTTGAATTTTTAATCGTGTATTTATTTAAATAGTGACTCGATCCAATAAGGTTCTCTATGGAAAGATCAGGAGGTAATTTCCAGGCTTAGACTAACTTTTACCATGTAAGCAAGAGGAGGTTCCTGGAAAGCGTATAGAAGAGACAGTGGCCAGGATCCCCCAAAATGAAAATGAACCCTTTTTTGACCCATCTGAGAACTCATGTCACAAGGCAAACTGCCACCTTGAAATCTGGGTGGAAAGGCACATCCAGAGAGACCCAGCAGCTTAAACGTGGTAAAGTCAAAAGCCAATTAAGCCATGAGCTGGTAAAAACACTAAGGTAATTCTGATGAGTGGCTGGAGGCTGAGGGTAAACTAGAAAGAGAATGAAAAACTTCTGGGGACTGTAGTCTTATGAGGAACCCCACAATTTAGCGGGCTTTTCCTCTGAAAATCATACCAGGTTTTCAAAGTGAGGATCCAAGAAAGATTGTTCATAGCTCCTGCAAGGGAGAAGAGTAACTATTGTGGAATATACCCAGAGCCTTCTCCCTAACGAACACCTTCCATCCAAGGGAAGAACATTGCCAGAGCTCAACTCCAAAACCTTACCTCAGCAACAGAAATGGAATTCATCCCCACTACAGCTCTCTCTTGTCTTCTTGTCTAACCCAAGAAGGGAGAAACATGGTCACAAGGACCAGGCCTTCAAAATATAGATGGTGAACACTGCAGCCAAGGGAGGGAATAGAAGACAAGGGAAGAAAAATTATACCACCAGAGAAACACTTGTGACAGTTACAGCTCAAAACACAGACTGAGATTTATTCTAAAGAGTACAAAACACTCCTTTCTCCCATACTTTGCGACTCGGTTCTACAAACTAGTGAGTTTTATGGTTTTCATCACACCGGCTCCTGTTGAAAACGAACTGTGCTATGGGTCCCCCAAATAAAAACTGGATGAGGTCCCCCTCTTGTCTTGCTATAAAGTACTTGAGAGCTTGACTTATGACCAAGTGGGAGCACTCTGTCGGTCTCTGTCATCTGGGAGACGTGACTTTTGGGTTTTGTCCGAAGGACAGTCTAAAAGTCCTGGAAATTTCAAGACACATAAAATTTTAAACCACACTCTCTTGGTTCCATATGTACCAAGTTCTTAGGAGAGTTTGTCTTAATAAAAATCCCACCCATAAGGGGCTTGTTGCCTGGTTAATACCAAGAAGGTCCGGTTCCAAAAGAGTGCCTACCATTATCATGAATTAACAGGTCTATGACTGGTGGCCGTTCCCACATTTGTGGGATACTGGAAACACTATACACACAAGCACCATTCTTACCCATCTGTAACAATAAGAGGCTTTATACTTTATTAGTCTATTTATGAGAATGAATTTTGGGGGATCCTAGGTACTGTCTCTTCTACACCATTTCCAGGAACTCCTCTTGCCTATATGATAAAACTTAGTCTAAGTCTAGAAATTACCTCCTGGTCTTTCCATAAGGAGCCTTATTGGATTGAGTCACTATTGAAATAAGTACATCATTAGAAATTCAAATTGTCAGTGGCCAGACAATGAATCTTTTAAATTAAAAAGACTCCTATATTTGAAAAAATTTAGAGATATGTCATTCTAAACAATTGTCTTATTTGGATTTATGGAAAGATGACATTAAAGACACTAAATTAAAGAGCAGAAGTCTGACCTATAACAAAAGTTAAAATCTTTTGAGCATTCAGACTGCCTGCTTTGGATTTTTTGTGTGATTCACAAAAAAATCACCTTATCTTGGAGTCTGGTGGCTAGGAGTCAGCACTTTCACCACTGTGACCCAGGTTCAATTCCTGGTCATGGAACCACTCCCTTAGAAATGTAAATTCTTTGACTCAGGAAAAGAAAAACATTTATAAAAATTAATTTGCTTTGAATTTATTTTTGTATGACTCTTGACCTTTGATGTACCCATTTGTTTATAATTCTTTCTTCTCTCATAGGCAGCTGTTTAATTTCCCATTATACAACCGTTTTTCTCGTTCTGTCTGTGGGGCATATGGGTCGTTGGGTCTTTGTGTACAAATGGCCAGCTGAGAGGTTGGGACTCTACATAATATGGCCAGAGAAATGAGTTGTGCCCATTTGTGGCTAGCAGAATTTTCCTTTCTTTAAGCTGTCATTGGGAGTGGTCTCAATCTTGGAAGGGTTAAAACTTATGCTCCCTCTTTGTAAACTTTGGTTAAGGTCATAAAGAGGTTCTTGATTTTAGTCTCATGTGTGCTCATTTGTTTTGGTTTTTAATTATTCGTCTATGTATACCTCTAGTTTAAAACTTTGGTTTGAGGGAATGGATATATTCACACCTAATGGATATGGTACATACTCTCTGGGGGATGGGCATGTTTGTAGCTCTGACTTGGGCTGGGCAAAGGCAATATATGTAACCTAAACATTTGCAGCCCTGTAAGATTCTGAAATAAGAAAAAAAAAATTGGCGTGTATTTACAGTGTGATAGTAAGGATTTGTTCCCATTTAATCTTTACTACGCTGAAAAGACATGTCTCCCACCACCACTAAGAAACAACACAGTAAGCAAGGGTGGCAGGCTCCTCCCACGCAGAGGGACAAAAGTGCTGGTCCTGCAGCCACCACATTCTCATGGCTCCAATAAAAGGCCAGCTGCTTATGGGACAGAAACTTTGCTGCTTATATATTCAATCGTTTTGTTTTGTTTTGAGTTTTTTTTTTTTTACAAAGCTCTGTGTTCAAGTAAGCTTAATTAAAAGCTGATATTTTTTTCTATTCTCTTCTAAATCCTATTTCTCCCATGGAAATTTCTTAGTACATTAGAACACTTTGAAACCCCTGCTAAATAGAATTTCATTGGCCTTTTGAAAAACTTCAAAACTCCCCAAATTGACTCCTCTGAGTCTTGTTCTTCCATTTGTTTTACCCTCCTTCCTTTTACCACTTCTGATATATGAAGAGGTCTGGAGGAGACTTCTGGCATCCCTGAGACCCCTCAAGAAACACAAAAAACAATTGCCACTGATCCTCTTATTTGGGGGCCTTGTATCTTTCTCATGTAACCCCAAGAGACGTGGACAAGTTCCTCTCTAGTGTGGTACATGTTATCAGTCATAATTATGACTACTATGTTAAATTATTGAAGGCCACAGAAAATAATTGAATTTCTTTGTTGATTGCATTTTTAACCACTGCCATTTTAAGTCTTGTCCACAGTTAATTGCTTTATTTTGATGGGTTTTTTTCTGAAAGCTCTTTGCAAATCCTAAGGTCTTGTGTCTTCAAGGAGGCGATATAGAAGGATGGAAAAAACTCTTGACAAATACAGATTTCTAACAACTTTGAGATTATACCATTGAACTGGGTAAAAACTTTGAAACTCTAATAAAAAAACCCAAAACTCATAAAATTGCTAACCTAACATCAAACAGAACAAGAATTAATTACATGGGACCCTAATTATATTTCTGGCTGCAACTCTTCAGACTAACATTTCTAATTTTTATCCCACCCTTCTGGCTCAGAATGACTAAAAATTAAAACTGCCTTTTGTTCCTGAGGACCTATAAATCAAGGATAGTCAACCTGGCTTTAAAGAGAAATCACTACAATAGCTTATATTTGGACAAATTTTGCACATGCACAGTAAAAACCAAAAATATCTGTCAGATTGCCACTGATCTTCTTAACTAACTCTCCTCCAAACGCTAAAGGAAGTCGATAATAGACAACTTTGGGCATTAACTTTTGTTTTTCTTCTGTTTCCATGAAAATGCCTCTGATTAAGGATCTGTTTGCCTATATCATATATAGAGGCCTGGCTTTGAGATCCCATATTCAATGCAATCTCCTCAAATGAGATACAGTTATTTAATTGAACTCACCCAGAAAATGGATACTGGCTTATTGGGATCTGTTGCCACTCAGCTACTACCTTGATTTTTTTTCTTTTCATTGCTACCAACTCAGCTTTTAGTATGAAATTTTTAGGGAAGTTTCATACAGGGGAATGTTGAGGCACAGAAAACTATACACCCAAATATGGCGCTTTGACATGTTGAGCTAACGAAGCAGTCTCAAGGTCTTTCCGAATTTCCCCTATTCTTATCTGTCAACCTTTTTGTCTCTCTCAAAACACAGGATAAGGCTGTTCTCTGAAGTTCCCTATCTACCAAAAAACTGGACCTCCAAATATGAAAACGCTTGCTTTGAATTCCCTCCCTGAAATCTCATTATGTATCACAGAAAAGACTAAGGAATGCAACCATACCTGGTTGGACTTTTTCAAACAATTAATGTCTGCCTCTTGGATCATTTAAATTCCAAAGAGAATCATTTACAAGTTAATTTCTGTCTCCTGGGTCCATTCATTCTCCTTAATAATCATTTATTATCCCTCAAAAGAATTGTCTACATTCTGTATTTCCTCCCTCTCCTATGAAAAAGGGTATATAAGCTTCTGTACCCCATTGGGATATTGGGTAATCATTCTCCTGTGATTCCCCCATGCTATGCATGTTAAAATAAATTTTGAATGGCTTTTTTTTTTTTTGCCTATTAATCTGCCTTTTATCAGTTGATTTTCAGCAAACCTTCAGAGGGTAAAAGGAGAAAGAAGCTTTCCCTCTTGGCCTCTACACTAAAAGACTAGAAAGTCTAAAAAAAGCAATTATCAGAACAAGACTCAGATATAACAGAGATGTTGGAAATATCAGACAAGTTCTTTAAAATAACTGGGATTAATGTGTTAAAGACTCTAATGGGAAAAATATATCGCACACAAGAAGAGATTGGTAATATAACTGGTGAGGTGAACACTTTAAGGAAGAAATAAAAAGAAATGCTAGATAAAACCCTACAATAACAGAAATAACAAATGCTTTTGATGGACATGACATGGCTGAAGGAAAAATATCAGTGAAACTGAGGATAAGTCAATAGAAAATTCCCAAATTAAAACAAAGAAAACAAACTTCCCAAATTAAAATGCAAGAGAAAAAAAATTGTTTTAATCCAATAACTGCGTTACAATTTCAAAAGGTATAACATAATTATAATTGAAAAACCAGAGGCAAAGAAAAAGAAAATGGATCAGAGGAAATATTTGAAGTAATAATGGCTGAGAACTCTCTAGAATTCATGACAGACATAAAACCACAGGTCCAGTAAGCTTAGATATCACCAAGCAGGGTAAATAAATAAAAAAAAAAAAAAAACCACAAAAACTCCCACACCTGAATATAAAACATAATATATTCAATCTTCAGAAAACTCAAAAGAGAAAATCTTGAAGGAGTTGGGATGTAACTGTAATAGGTTTGTCACCCAATGCATGAAGGCAAGTCAATATACGAAGACCATCACATTGTCATTACAAAAGAGGTTTAATCATGGGGCCACTGAACAAGGAGATGGGATGAAACCTCAAATCCCACTCCCAGAAGATTTTGAAGCTAGAAATTTTAAGAGGTTTGGAGTGGGCCAAAGGGTGGGGATCATTGATTGGTTGAAGAGTGAAGGATGAAGTCATGGAAAGGGGAGATGAGGAAATAGCATTTTCATGCTGATTCATTTTCCCTGTGAGGGTTTTCAAACTGATCAGGACTCAGCTGTTCCTCTGGAATTTGGGATCCGAAAAACATCTTAAGCACTAGCCTTATGATTCCAACATCAGAGATCCTATCTATAGAAACGATGGGGATGCAAATGGTACCTAGTGCTATGTGACCTTCAGTTAGTAAACAGCAACAAGGAAGTGAGCCAAATTGAAGCCTGATTAAAATTATAACTGCATTTCTGTCCAGAACCCAGTATACAGTTCTTGTCAGCCCTGTAGGGATGATTTCAGAGGGATGAGGGTAGTGTACTTTGCCTATAACAGAACAAGGATAAGAATTAAACAACTTCCCATCAGAAACTATGCAAGTAAGAATAAAGGAAAGTTAAAATTTTAAATGTTGAAAAAAATATCAACCAACCTAGAATTTCCAGAAAAACTATCCTTCAAAATAGAGAAATGAGGATTTCTCAGACAAACAAAACTAAGGAAATTTATCACCAGAAGACCAACCTTGTTAGAAAAATTAAAAGAAGTTCTTCATGTTGAAAGAAAACTATATAAGTTTGAAAACTTGGATCTACATTTTAAAAAACAGAGGAAAAGGCCGGGCGCGGTGCCTGTAATCCTAGCTTCTCTGGGAGGCCAAGGCGGGAGGATTGTTTGAGCTCAGGAGTTCCAAACCAGCCTGAGCAAGAGCGAGACCCCATCTCTACTAAAAATAGAAAGAAATTAATCGGACAACTAAAAATATATAGAAAAAATTAGTCGGGCGTGGTGGCACATACCTGTAGTCCCAGCTACTCGGGAAACTGAGGCAGAAGGATTGCTTGAGCCCAGGAATTTGAGGTTGCTGTGAGCTAAGATGATGTCATGGCACTCACTCTAGCCCAGGCAAAAGAGTGAGACTCTGTCTCAAAAAAAAAAATGTAAATGATTTAAATATACTAATTAAAAGATAGAAGTTGAATGAAGGGCTACAAAAATAAGCTAGAGGCAATTTTATGTTGTGTAGAAGAAATCCACTTCAAATATAAAGACTCAACTTAAAATGAAAAGAATGTATAAAAGTATATCACAGGAACACTAAGCAAAAGAACAATGGAGCAGCTAATTATTAATTTCAGACAAAGCAAACTTCAGAGCAAGGAAAATTACTAAAGATAAAAACAAGTATTAAATAATAATAAAGAGGTAATTTCAAAGAAGATATAAGGATTCTATATATGTATGCATCTGACTGGCAAAATCCATGAAATAAAACTTAGTAGAACTAAAAGGATCAATATCAAACATTTAAGGAAAAAATAATACTAATTCTTGACAATTAGCATTATTATCAAGCAGAAAAAATAGAAACAGAAAAAAACACTTCCCGACTTACTGTATAAAAAGGAAATTACAAGGCAAGAAAACTACAAACCAGTATTTCTCATGAACATACATGCAAACAGCCTCAACAATATACAAGAAAACAGAATCCAACATTGTATAAAAAGAAGTATACACTATGACCAAGTGAGATTTATTCCACTTAAGCCAGATGGCTTTACATTCAAAAAACAATGCAAGCTACCATATCAACAGATTAAAGGAGAAAAATCATATAGTCATATCAGTTGACACAGAAAAAGCATTTGACAAAATCCAACATTCATTCATGATAAAAACTCTCAAAAAATCCAATAGGAAATTCAACAACTTTAATTTAAAAAAGGAACCTACAAAAAACTACAGCTGACTTTATAGCTAATGATGAGATACAGAATGTTTTCCCCTTAGGACAGGAAACATGGAAAAGATGTCCTTTCTTACCATTCCTATTAATATAAAAATTGAAATCTTAGCTGGCGCAATAAGATAAGAAATAGAAATAAAAGATATAGCAATAAGAAAAATAAAACTATCATTTTGCAGTTGTTATGATTATCTATGTGGAAAAGCCCAAAGACTCTACAAATAAATGTCTGGAACTAAGTGAGTATATCAAGGTTTAAGACACAAGGTCAAATTTAAAAAATCAATTGCTCAACAATGAGCAATTGGAACTTGAAATTCCAACAATTAATTTACAATAGCACCAAAAATGTCATTCATAAATATAAATCTAACAACATGTTGATAGAATCTGTATGTGGAAGACTACACAATTAAATCAAAGAAGAACTAATAAATGGAGATATTTTAGACGTTCAAGGGCTACAAGATTCTAAATTGTCAAAATGTCAATGCTTTCCAACTTGATAGAAACAATACAATCCCAATCAAAATTCCAGGAAGATATTATGTAGACATCAACAAATCAATTCTTAAATTTATAGGGAAAGTCAAAACTTTCTAGAACAGCCAACATGACACTGAAGGAGAACAAAGTAAGAAGGCTCGCACCATTGATTTTGAAACTTCCTGTAAAGTTGTAGAAATCAGGACAGTATGGTATTAATGAAAGAACAGACATAGAACAAGATAACATGATAGGAAACCCCAAAATAGACTTGTACATATATACACCATAAGAATCTTGACAAAGACTCAAAGGCAATTCAGATTCAAAGAACAGTTTTTCCACAAATGGTTCTAGATATTTTAGATGTCCATATGCATCCTTAACATTACACAAAAATTAAATCAAATTGGATTCAAGACTTAACTGTAAACTGGAAAACTATAAACTATGTAGAAGAAAACAGAGGAGAGAAATCTGCATGACTTTGAGTGTGGTGATGAGTTTTGAGATACACCACCAAAAATGTAGTCCATGAAAAAGAAATAGTGGATAAGTTGCATTTATTAAAATTTTAAAATATATTCTCCTCGGGACAATGATAAAGGAAAGAAAAGACAAGCCACAAAATGGGAGAAAATATTGGCCATGTACCTGGTAAAGAGCTCATATTCAAAGTGTGTAATAACCTCTTAACAATAAGAAAGCAAGCAACCCAATTAAAAAATTGTAAAGAGATCTGAAAGATACCTCATCAAAGAAAATATACAAATGGAAAATAAGCATATGAAAAGATTCTCAACATCATTTGCGCTAAGGAAGTGTAAATTAAAATAATATTGAGATATTATACAACTAATTAAATGGTTAAAACATAAAAGTCTGACAATACCAATTGCTAAAGAAGATATAGAGCAATAAAAAATTCTTTTATAACCAGTGGAAATACACAATGCTACAGATAGGTGAGAGGACAGTTTGGAAGTTTTTTACAAAGTTAACATAATCTTACCATGTAGTCTAGCAATTTCATGCTCCTGTGTACTCAACTGATTTGAAAGCTTATGTCCACGCAAAAACCTGTACACAAATGTTTATAGAAGTTTAATTCATAATTACTAAAAACTGGATGCAACCAAGATATCTTCAAATAGATGAATAAACAAACTGTTTAACCCCCATACAATGAAATACTATTCAACAACAATAACTAATGAGCTATTAAGCCATTCAAAACCTGGATTAATCTTAAATGTATTGCTAAATGAAAGAAGCCAGTTCTGCTTGGAAAGTTTCAGCCATTATTTTTTCAAATATATTTTAGCCCCACCTAATTTCTTTCTTCTTTTGACAATTCAGTGACACAAATACTAACTTTTTGTTGTTGTCTCACACATCACTGAGGCTCTATTCTCTTTTTCTCCCTCCTGATCAGATTGGATAATTTTTATTGACCTATTTCAAGTTTGCTGACTTTTTCTTCTGTCACCTCTATTCTATTATTGAGTCCATTTTATGAGTTTTTATTTAAGTTATTGTACTTTTACATTCCAAAATTTTTAAATGGTCCTGTTTCTTAACAGTCTTATTGAGATACAATTGACATAAAATATAATTCAGTTATTTAGTGTGCAATTCAATGCTTTCGGTAGATTCATAGAATTGTACAACCATAACCACAAAGTTAGTTTTTACAGCATTTGTATCCTTCCCCAACAGAAACCCTGTAACCATTAGCAGCCATTCCTAATTCCCTCCTCTTTCACCTCAACCATAGGCAATCACTAACCTACTTTCTGTCTCTATAGATTTTCCTTGTCTGAATATTTCATATAAATAAACTAATATAATATGTGGCCTTTTGTGACTGGCTTCTTTCACTTAGCATAATGTTTTCAACATTCATCTAAGTTTTAGCCTCAGTACTTCATTCCTTTTTATTATCAAATAATGTTGAATTGTGTGGATATAACACATTATACATATGGATCCATCGATTGATAGAAATTTGAGTTGTTTCTATATTTTTAGTAAAATGCATAATGTTTCTATTAACATTCATGTAATGTTTTTGGGGGACATTTTTTCATTTTCTTTGAGTATATATGTAGGAGTAGAATTGCTGGGTCATGTGGCAAATCTGTGTTTAACATTCTGAGGAACTGCTAAACCGTTTCCTCAAGGTGCTAATGATTTTACATTCTTACCAACAATATATGATAATTTCAATTTATCAAATTCTCACTGTAACTTTTTATTGCCTTTTTTGATTATAGCCATCTTAATGTGTGTGACATGGTACTTCACTGTAATTTTGATGACCATTTTCTTAATGACTAGTGGTGTTGAGCATCTTTTCATGTGCGTATTGGCCCTTGGTATATTTTCTTTGGAGAAATGTCTGTTCAAATCCTTTGCCCATTTTTAATTTGGTTATTTGTATTTTATTGTCAAATTGTAAGAGCTCTTTATATATTTTGGGTACAAATTCTGCTATAATCTGAATGTCCCCTTCAAAACTCATGTCGAAACTTAATCCCCAATGTCTCAGTGAAACTGCCCTCACAATGTTGACAAGAATTACAAACCAGGCTGTAGGCAGAATTGTTGGAAGGCATTAAGCAGGGTGTGCTGGTGCACATTGACTCACTTCCCTGTAATTGCTAACTGAAAGTCATGCAGAATGCTGACCACCTGCTTCTCCATTATTCCTGTAGATAAGATCTTTGTCACTAGAAGAATAAGACTTTTGCTCAAACATTGCCAAAGTTGTTTTTTAGACCTTGAATTCCAGAGGATTGGCTGATTCAACAGGTCTAAAGACCCCACCAGGGAAAGAACTCAGCACATGAATGCAGTTTCTTCATCTCCCTGCCCCATGACCTCACCCTTCACCTCTTGACTAATTGGTGATCCCCACGCTTCAGCTCATCACCCATCCAGACTCCCGAAAACTCCTGTCCATTCATGGATTTGTGGATGAAAGGGATGATGACAAAATTGGTACTGAGAAAATGTGAAAGTGGCTTTGGAACTGGGTAATGGGCAGAGGCTGGAAGAATTTGGAGGAGCAGGCTAGACAAAGCCTAGATTTTGATGCAGGCTTAGAAAACAAAAAGATTAGGAAAAGTAAAAGATTAGGAAAAGTTTGGAACTCCTTAGAGATTGGTTAAGTGATCATGACCAGAATTCTGAAAGAAATATAGACAGTAAAGG